>VACF01001974.1:18806-143960 GCA_006891605.1 Pleurozium schreberi
CMAAAARSCMAAAAAARAAAGAAGCCCTGGTGCCTACCTTACCGCCCAATGTTTCCTCACATATTTTTGTTGGAGCCCTCAGCCCTCACTTGAGCAACGCCCGAGGCGGAAACACGCCACGCGTAGGACGGCCGTCACCGCGTGGACCCAACTGAAGAAGACCGGCTGAAAACGAGAATCCCASCCTACTTTAAAAAATTCTAACAGATAACTGACCACACATGCTGGACTGCAAGCCAGGAAGTCGAAAACAGAAAAGAAACTGGAAATCTCTGCTTTTTATATATCCAAGCACTGGCTACAACTGCGCCAAGGCCTACGTAGGGGACAATCACATGGCCAGCTGCTTCGTCACTTCTGTATAATGCTTTGCGTCTCTCTCTGGATTCTCACGGTGTTTTCATTGCTTAATTTGCTGTAGAATTCGTTTTGTTTTGTTTAGATTGGAGATCGGGAGGTGGGTTTTGGTGGGTTTTGGTGGGTTCTGGTGGATTGGAAGCGATGGCGAACGCTGCGTCGGGTATGGCGGTGAGCGACGAGTGCAAGCTCAAGTTTTCAGAGCTCCAACGSAAGAAGACGTTTCGTTACATCGTCTTTAAGATCGACAAGTCTCAGATTGTGGTGGAGCAGTACGGCGGTCCKGAAGCCACCTACGAGGATTTCACCGCGGCGCTTCCGGAGTCCGATTGCAGGTATGGCGTRTACGATTTCGAGTTTACGGCGGAGGATGGCGACATCAGTTGCCAGAAGAGCAAGATCTTCTTCATCGCGTGGTCGCCGGATACTTCTCGTGTGAGGGCGAAGATGATCTACGCAAGTTCCAAGGAAACGTTCAAACGGGAGCTTAATGGCATCCACTATGAGCTGCAAGCCACCGATGCCACGGAGATGGATCTGGACGTGATCAAGGAACGCGCCAAGTAGATTTATGGTTTGAGGAGAGAAAGCAWGAAATTCCTCCCGTTGATCAACCCGCCGTGGAGAGTGACAGCAAGAAAGCTTGAAACCCTAGATTCTGTTGTCGTTTGTGCTTGGATCTATCCCGGCGTTGATGTCACCGGGTCTTCTTTTAACTCTAGACTCAGTTTATTTATTTGCTGTCATGTGAGCTTCGATCAAACCTGCTTGGGAGAGAGAGGAGCTCCTAACCCTAGCCTGCTCTTTTCTATCGCTGTCTTGTGAGCTTTTGTCGAGATAAATCCATAGGGGACAGTTAGTATTCATTTTGTATACATTCCGTGTGCTTCATTTTGCTAAGGATTCATTGCACTCCGAAACGCACTGGGCTCTTGAAGCCTCCTGTATTTTCTCTTCATTAAATACGATATCCCGATGCTCTGGGCCAGTCCCTCCTACAATCCTTATGGGCTTTGTGGAGAGAGATTCATCGAGAGGTGCGTCCTGGACATGGTTTTTCTAATTTGTGATGTATGGAAATTTAATTTACGGAGGTATGTTTTATAGAGCAACTGCATTTTCGTCTTGGAATTGCCGTTGGAGAGCATTCACCAATTGCTTAACTGTAGGAAAGCRTCCCTTTCTGGTGGAGGAATGCACTTATTGTACAATTTGCACCTGTTAACTTTGTTGGAGTTTTTATGTGTTAACGGAAGGTACTGATCCAGGCTTTTCAGAATCGAAGCTCTTTTCTAATTRTGTCAGGCTTGTCTGCAGGAAAAGCTGTGATATGAACGTGATTGTGGCAGATGTCTTGTGTGAGATTAAACTTACACTTGGAAGAAAACTCTTCTTAATTGTGGAATTTTTTCTTGGATTTTTTTGTGTTGGTTTTTTTCTTCTGTGAAGGCGTGCTTTACCTTCTTCGAGTTAAACTCGAAGATTTGATGATATATTAGCTTCCTGTCTWGATGGCCAGTGGAAATGTTAGTTTATGTTTAGAGTATGAACGATGAGCAGATTAGTTTGGAAATGGATGTTTGGGATTTAGGGTTTCTTCTTTACAAGCATTTTGGAGGAATTTTGGCATGTAAAGAAGTGTTTCACAGCGGAAAAAAAAAAGTTCAACTGCTGAAAGTTCTGCTGAAATGGTCTTGTGTCTGAATCAGGTACAACAATTGCTGGACTGCTGGAGAGGTTGAATTGGTCTGTGTCTGACTCGGGAGAGTAGAGGACACTAAAACCGTTACGGACATGATCCTGCCTCGGGGACCTTCTATTCTGACAACTGTTAAGTTACAGTAAACCTCCTCTAAATTGGCCCTCTGTAAGCCAACAAACTTCTCCACACTAACCTTGTCAGATGGTCCTGGACTTGACCCATTAAGGTAGAACCACCTATAACTAACCAAATAAGGAATTTGGACAAATCTGAAGCAATGGAATGCAAGGTAAATATTTTTAGAGGTGTGTTGATAAAAAATGRTRAGGATTGCAAAAACTTTGGTAATTTTATCGCATGAATTGAAATTACTATGAATTTTGAAAGGCAAAAAGTGCTCCGRACCCATAGCCAATCTCTARACTCTTCCAATTCCRATMAYTCAAAAAACTACTTTTCCACTCATTGCTTCCTACTTTTTTTTGCACTACTTTGGAACATGTATCATGAACTTTTAGTCCCAACTTTGAAAAGATGAAAAAAACCCATTCTAGCCTTGGTTGGAAATATGTCAATCTATGGTTGGCTATGGGGCATTGGTTGGTAATGGGTGGTTCTACCTTACAAAGGTTATCACTAAAAAATATCCTCTATAAACTAAGGTAGTTTGCTCTTTAAGCGACCATTTAAGAGCTGATTGCGTTTTCAGGGGAGCTAAAGTCCTTGAAACAATTTTGAGTAATTTTTCATGGGAAGCAAAAAGGAATTGGCATCTAACCCAAGTTGTTTCATATTTTTTGGACCTTCAAAAAATTAGTTAGAAATTTTTGAAGTTGTAATGCAATGGTCACTAAAAGCGACCACCTCGTGAAATGCACGCTGCTACTACATTGAAGAAAGCATGCTCATAATATTAAATATTCATACTTTAAACTATTTAAAATTTTATCAATCTTATATATCATAGTTTTTATTATCATAGAGTAAACTAAAATTTCTTGTTGTTATATAATTAGAAAATCAATAGAATTCAATTATAGGATCGAAGTTCAAAGCTCAATAAAATATTGAATTTTAGAGATTTTACAAAATTTCAAATTGAAATGGAACTATACCTAGCTTAACTCAGATCAATTTAGTGAAACATGTAGATTAATTTAGAATCATTTAATTTCCATCAATATCTTTATACTTTTGTTGTAGTCATATTTTGGAATGATTAGATGAAACTATGAAATTATCAACTTGATAGACTAAGAATCCAAAACTTCTTGTTATATGCCTAAGTGTCCTTCAAATACCACAATATGATGTCTATCACAATGTCCAAGATGTCTAGTAGGATCCCTTGTTTGTCTGGTAGGTAAATTTTCAAAATATATTAAAAATATTTAAAAAAAGTCTTGAGAGAATTCAAAAATATATAATGGAAATTTCAAGAATATTCAAGAATATACAAGAGTATGCAAAACTATTTTATGAGCATGTGTAACATACTTGACAGTTTTTCAAAATGACACACAACAATCAAATGTTTGGTATGTTTTTCTGTCAAACAAGACAATTGTGGTTATACAAATTCAAAAAACTTTAAATTCTATGTGATTATACTTATTATCAAAAGAAGAGCTTAAATCAACAATCGATTTTCTTCTCTTTTGAAAATAAACACACAAGTACGGTAGGGCATCCTATTATTGTGCAACTTCGAGCTTGCATTTAAGTTGGAACTTCAATTTTTTTTAATGGTATACAAAATTATGAAGCTACTTTAACATATGGTTTCATTGGAAAATGGATGATTCTGATGTTATGAGGAAGTGATGGATGAAAGATGCATTGTTTTTTGAATTTTTTGAAGTACCCCAATATTGTGCATACCATTCATATGCCGATGAAGAGAGAAAGTGTACTATGAATTTTATAATAACTATTCTTTGGATTTTTGGAGGTGCCATAATATTGAGCACTTTTTTCTAAGCAAATCAATTGCATACATTTAGGGAACATGCTATATTAGAATGCCCTACTACATACAAAGGCATCAACATTTCATGATAGGCATTGGGTGTGTTTAGACCGTGGAGACTACAAGTTTACATGACAACAACGATGGGCGTTGGAGATATATGATTGGAGATTGTTCTCTTGACAAAATAAAGTGAGTTGGCTTTGAGACCTATTGGAATTGAAAAAGACCTCAATCTGCACCTAAATAGAGGTTGAGGTGTTGTGAACAACTAGACATCCTTCACTGCAACAATTGAACATAATTAGACTTTGAATATTTAGCAATGAAGGCAATGCCACTCGACTCATTGCAGTTGACCTCAAAGTTGCACACCCTCAATCGTGGCAATTAGAACATCCCCACAGCAACACAAGATATGGCGCATACTCCGTCAATGGCCAGGCCCGGCCATTTTAATTGCCCCATGGCACGCTTCACAAAGCCAAAAAAGTGTCCGGGCCTAGCCAAATGTGATGAAGACACCGCCAAGTGGGGATTCTTGTTCGCGCCGCGGTATGATTATTTATTGTCTTTTATTTCAAGTTTCGAGGCACGTTTGAATAGAAAAAATATTTGTCTTTGTCTTTACACATGAGGTGGCACCTCGGAATTTGGGCAAATTTGATTCCTGGTGTTGCTAGCCCAGATTGGAGTGGTGAACAATCACAACACCGGGCTCGGACAAATTAAAATCCACTTCAATGGACACTGGTAATGTGTGTTGCATGAGTCTAGGCGTGGGAATGCTCTTATATATGTGATGTGCTCATTTTTTGAATTGCTAATATCTTGCGGTTCAATGTCATTTTCTCTGTCACTAGAGACTGCATTGTTATGCACGTCCCTATTTTTTTTTCCCTACTTCTATTTCTTGCAGTATCCACCTAACCCCTGGTGGGGGTGTAATCAAGAAGTAAGATCGTGGTTCAAGCTTGCCTTGTTGTCCTTGACACTTAAAGACAATTAGAGGAGGATACAATGCATCAAATATTAATGTAGCACACATCCATTCTTGTCTCTTGTAGGTCCATGCCATGCACCATCTYCTAAGAGATTGGATACAAGACTTGTTGTATTGTCCTCCAAGCAAAATAGACTTGTTGCTAAAATAGCTAGCTAACATAATGAAACGAGAGGCAAGCTCTTTCCTTTCATCATTGGTGTGTCTTTTGTCTCCTTTTGTTGTCAAGACATTCTCCGCAACAATAGGCTCTTCTAGAAAAAAGCCTTGCCAAATGAGCATTTGATGTCTTAGAAATACCCCTTTGATTGCACCTTTTTCTTGTCAAGTGTTCTAGAACTTGACATGTGTTCAATGTGTCTTTGGATTGGAAAGAAAATCTAACCTACCTCTAACCAGAATCCCTTCTTGTCTCTTGGTTTGCAGTGGTAGAGGCAACACAATGAGGTGGTTCAAGTTAAGATGCAACCTCGGATGCAACAAATCTGCTTGGATGAAGCCCTCTTCCCTACACACCACGCTTCAAGAAGGAATGGCAAATCAAGGTACACTAGTTGGAATTTGAGCGGCATCTATTCATCCATCACAACAAATTTGTTGAAGTTGCACAACAACCACCACAACCCTCACCCTAAAATTACAAAGATGGTGCCCTTTCCACCTTTGTCTATCATTTTCATTTACCAGACTACAACCAACTCCATCTTTGAAGAGCTCCCTACTCCTGTGAAATTCATAGCCTTCTATAGAAACCATAATGGTATAATCAATGAATTTTGATGCAATCAACAACTTCATTTGTACTTGCCCATTTTGTCCTACATCGTCACCAGGGATTAGAGTATCAGATCCAAAGTTCTACCCATGGTTGTATTCATGCCTTTGTAGTTTGTTTGTCTTTGCAGCAGCCAATTGAGATTCTTTCCACCATGATTTCTAAAACTTGTGACGCACAATCTGCTAATAGCTATCCACACATCAACAACTGGACAATGGGGAAAGAACCTTCGACTCATTTTTGCTAAGTAATTCTTAAAAATTGGAAAGATTGCTCTTACACTTCATATTTAATTAATAAGTAAATTGGCAATAAAAATGAAATAGTTTTCCTCAATTTTTAGTGTGTCCCTACTCTGTTGTAAATTCAGAGGAATGAATTTAGATGTCATGAGATCAAGTTGTACATGTTTCTTTTCCAACATTTAGACTTTCTTGTATCTAGTATTCCTTAAATTTGACAAATTGGCTAGTTAATTTCCAAAACCATTAGACTTCAAAATATTTAATTGTTTTTCACCAAAGTTGACCTTAGGCTACAATACAAAGTGTTTCCTCTCTCCATTTGGCAAAAAAATGTACCTTTGTAGCATGATCGCTTTAAGAGCTTGGGCTCTTTAAGAGCAGACTACCTTACGTCACATTAACTTAGTCTTCAAAAAGCAATGATAAAACAGAGAGTGTCTGACATAATATGTGCAATCACAGAGTATGGGTACCATTACACTTCGAGAAGTGTCAGAATGAATTGACACAATCTTCACAGAAAAAAAATTAATGATAAAATATTTCAAGTTCCATATCATGCTGGAGACTTCGCCGCAACCAGCCAGCACTTTATCAATCTGTAGCATTCCCCAAATTCTCGGCATCCATCAATCTCAACCGATTGTGCCACCATAACTTACAAAAGAATGTGGATCTAGCACTCATTTATCTGCAATGGAAATATAAAAGTGTGTCACATGCAGGGAGTAGGCAATCATACAGTCTGTGTGTCATTTAAGTTGGAGAAGTTTTTTTAGTGTACTGTACTGTACTGTACAGCAGAATCTTCACAGAAACAATTAATAACAGAACATTTCTAGTTCCTTATGTTGGAGACCTCGTCTCTGCCGATACAACATTAATTTACATCATCCCCAGGCTATTTCGCAAAGAGCAAGCCTCCCTCAATCTCTACCAAAGGTGCACTCTAAAGGAGCCGATCCATTTGGAACGCAGGGTTTTTGAATGTGGAATTTTTCATATGTGCAAAAAATAGATTTTGGAAGGATTGCATGTTTCTCCAGAATTTTTTTTGCACAAAATGTAATTACTATGACTTTTTTAGTGGAAGATTGTCTTCAACCTATAATGGTGGTATAGACGTTTCTATTTGTGACCATAGGCTAATTGCAAAATTGACCAAGGGTTGGTCCACGGAAAGACAACAACCTATTGATTGGGAAATGGGAGGTGATCAGAAATGGGTTGGCTACTCTACAAGTGAATGTGAAACAAGTATATGGTACATCAGTCTACAAACGCAAATGTGGAGTGTTTTGTGTCATTAAACGGAAGGCATTATAACACAATCCTTTGCAGAAAGAACTCATGATAAAATATTTCATGCTGGAGACCTCAGAAATCACCCCTACCGGTTCAATTCAGTTTACACCATCCCCAAGTTTTCATCAATCTCCACTGAATATGTATTCCATAAGAATGTGGAACTAGCAGCATTCATCAGACTACAAAACGGAAGTCTAGAGTATTTGTGTCATTACAGACGGTTGAAAAAGTACTATAGAATCTTTACAGAAAGAATTGAATGATAAATATCCAAGTCTCCAATGCTGGAGATCTCAGAGCTCGGCTGTGCCGGAACAATTTCAGTATGTACCGACGTTTCCAACCTCTCGAAAAAAGCCCATCTCTCTCACTCAGAACTCTCAGACCTGTCTCGAAATTGAGCACGAATTCGGTTCAAATCGGGACTAATAAAAATGTCGACGAATTAATGTGGAACTAGCAATTTYAGTTTGCAAAATGATGCAAAGAAGAAACAGGGACAGTCATGGATTCTGGGAAGGATCAAATTCGGTTCCATCTTCAAAATAGGTGTCCGCCTGCATCCACTCCTCCGACGTCTCGCTCCACGCCCGTGGCGCTACCCCCCACTGCCGATAAATCCACCTCTCCATCCTCTTGAACACCATCGCCTCATTCAACCACGGATTCCACAGCCCACTGATGATACAGTAATTCACGTCATACGGCGGCCTGTGATGCGTCCCATGCATCTTCCTTCCCAGAAGCAATCCCCTGTCTTGCAACGCCAGGATGTATCCCGGGAGCTGCGACTTCTTCTTGTGCGCCATGGCGTGGAACTGCTGGCTCATCACCACCATCCCCAGGAAAATCGCCAGGAAGGAGTCGAAGAACGGGTGGCTGGGGAGGAGGAGGAATGGGGTGAGGAAKAGGCCTGCTGGGCGAGCGATGGCGTAGATGTTGTTCGCGAATTCTCGTTTGGTGATGGTCCAGGGACGCTGGTGGTGGCCTTGGAAGGCGTCGATCTGGGAGCCGAAGATGKGAGTGGTGGCGGAGCCGTAGTTGTCGATGCCCCAGTGGTAAAAACCTGTGGCGAGGTCGGAGAGTATCCACGCGGTGAGTATGCCTGCGCCTACTTGAAGAGCATCTTCGTTGGAGTTGCAAGCGATTACACCCTTCGTCACCATCGCTGTCACGGCGGAAGCGCCGAAGGCAACCCACAAACGGTGCTCAAGACTGGACTTCAAATTCGTGTCTGTCTGACCCATCTGCTTCGTCAATCCGCCCTTGGGATCCTCATCATCAACAAGCGCAAGGAGGCTCGAATCCAACACAACGGAATCCAACACACCGGAATTCTGAACAAGAGAATCCACTGTTTCGGATTTCGCCAGTTTCAACGATGGCGGGCTTCGGACGTGCTTATCCACGAGCACAGCGAAGAGGACGTGACTGGAAGAACGGGAAGCGCGTTTCGCTCCTTTCGCATTGATGTGGATGTTGACGCCGCGCGAGGACGACGAGCTGGAGAGCCGACGAGAGGCGCGGAACGAGGAAGAAGGCGACGTGGAAGCATCGGCTTGTGACGTTGAAGCTAAACTCAATCCTCGCACGGAGGCAGCCATCGCTGCGGGCACCCAATGTCCACAACCGCCGAATCCAACCCGAATTCAATCTCCACTCCAAATTCAATCTCAGCTCGAGGTTTCAGTGAATCACAACACGAACAGTGCGCCTCCGCTCACCGTGCGAAGCTAGATTGATTTTCAAACACCSGCAWGTGCAGCCAACTCCACGGATTGCTCTCTACCTGGATTCACCTAATCAGACGTGAAATATGGAAACAGGGTCCTCGCTTTCCTTTGTTGCTGAAATGCGCATCCCGAAATTGGCAGTGGGCATTTGATGCGGGATTGGAGCTTCTGTGAGCCGCTCATTCGTGCTTTGATTTCCGGCCGCACGTACGAGCTGATCAGGGGGGAAGCTGGCGAACTTTTAACTGTAATCAATTCGAAACCGTCCAGGTCGGTTTGAATCGGAGTTACCGAGGATCGAATGTCCGGCGCGTCGAGACTCGAGAGAATTGGAGCGCGCGAGGGGAACAGTTCCATTTGGGTTCAAGACTTTGGGTGAATGAGCAGCGTGGATGCGCGTAGGCCGCAGAGCGACGTGCATGGGTGTGAGGATTGTCGCCACAGGAACGGAAGTCATCTGGTGAGTTCCGCAGGGCCAAGCACGGGTTGCTTTTGTCAAGCCCGGCCAGCAGCACGCGTGGCGGAGCTGTGCACGTTTCATGCTAACTTTACTTAATTCAACCCTGAAGTAACTTAGAAGCACCCAACTCCGCCAAAAACAAAACAGACTATGAAGTAAAACTTATATCCTCCGAATTGACTTCAATGACATGTGGCCAACAATTGAATTCGTGGTCTTCAAAGGAAACGTTGGAAGCACGTGAGATAACTTCAACTAAAATTACACAAATAAGCAATTCAACATGGTTACCATTATGATATTGAAATRCCTTTTRTGGGGAYGGTCTTGTTAGTAGTCAAAAMAGAAATTTWRGGTTCCCCTAGAATGCATTTTTGGACATTGTATGAATAAACTACAAATACCCACAATGCTGAAAATAGGAGTTTCTTGATGTTTCTAACTCTTAGGGCCTTTTTACGAGGTTTGATTTTCACCAGTGCGTTTTTAGAGCCCTAATCACAAGACGGTTCCAAAAACTTCTTAATTTTGTTTTTGTCACAAATAATGAAGGATTTTTTTAATTTTGTTTTTGTCACAAATAAAAAAACAAATTTAAATTGCAAGATGCCAATAATCAAAGGTGTTTGTTTTTATATTTCAAATCTCATGAATTTGCAACAAATAAGAGGACTAAGTAAGGATTTGTCAATTTGCTATTCAATTCATTTGACAAGGTATATTAGCTTTATAATGGATTCAACGTTATGCTTCAAACAACATCCTCCACAATGAAAGAGTTGGACAAGAAAGAAGGTAACAACAACAGCTAAGCACATTTCCACTTATACAGCTCGATATTTCCACTTCAATAACTAAGCCTTCTTGGATGACAGCTGTCCCTCCAAAATGTGATACAAATTCACAATCCACCTTATGTTTTCAAACCAAAGATTTTCACCCACCCTAGACTCATTATAGAAATATTAGATTTCCAGCCTAGGCTTTTACACAGTTGATTAGCTTAGTGATATAAAATAATCTCATTAATTGGGAAGGTGAGCCATGGAGACTATATACTATTCTTCATACTATTAGTTCTTATCAAAATAGTTCATATAATTAAAAAAACAAAAATTCTTCATGCTTAGGAATACCACAAGACTTGAAAGTGGTTGAATATTAAAAATAATGTAAAGCAAAATTTAAATTAAATTATAAATATCTTATTTAATGAAATCACCKTCAATTTTGTCAATCAATCATTTATTAAAGTCTTACCAATATAAGCATACAATGTCTTTATGGAATGCCTCCAACTTTGCATATGGCAAAAGTAAAATTGTAAAATTATTGAACCCCTTAGTGAATGTTTTCGAGTCTTACAAAATGTACTTCTAATTATGATGTACGTCACTTGCTACTTCAATTTTAATATTTTAATTTCTTAGAAATGACTTCAAAAATTCACAATGACTATAAAAAATTTCCAAATAATGTACTTTTTGTTTAAAATTCTACTTTACTTAAGAAGTAAAACAAACAAACCCCTCATTATAATTTCGGTTCTATATATGCACATTAACTTACACATACATGCGAAATCCAGTTGACTGAGTCTAGTACCCAATGGCGATATTCTCTCAACGCCTAACCCTAAAATCCTGTTTTCCTCGCACTTGAAGCTTTGTTTCCGCCATGGATGGCAATGGCGATGCTGCTCCTGGTGATTTCTTTCCAACTTCTCCCTCTACTCGCCGCTAATGCGTGCTCCGAGTGCCTCTGACGCTCCAGATTTCTCTCCGCGGCTTCGCTTCGAGCAGCTGCTGTGGTGGCATAGCGTATCGATCAGGCGTAAATCTGGGACCTCGAAACGCGAGTTTGAATAGGTTTGCTCGGAATCGAGCGAGCTAATGATTGTGGTTACTTGGTTGCGATTGAGGTGGGATTCGTTTCGTCCAGAGTTGGTTCTGTTACGTGAAGGGCCACGATGATTTGTTAGACAGTTGGATGCTTGGAAGGATTGGTCTAGAAACCCTAAATCTGGTGTTGAAGGTGATCGGAAGGTTKTGGAGGGCGGAATTGGTAGTTTATGGCAGACAAAAAACGTAGAATTGCGTYCTTCTTCTCCTCAGTGGTTGACTTGTGAGTTCGTGTTGCTTCTCGAATTGATACCGGTCTTTGCTTTCTTCTCTCATTGTCTGTCCTGTCGGCGTTGTTCTTTTGACAGTTCTGACTTTTTTTGTGCTGACAGGAATTTTGAATAAAACAGGCTAATTGGCGACCTACAATGTTCGGATCCAGCAGCCGTAAGTTCTCCTTCATGGACTTTGACTAAACTATGAGAGCATTCTTATTGTGTGGAGCTTGTGACCGATGAGTGATGGTCTGTACTATTGATATGGTCGTTTTCGTTAGACATCTGTGTTTCGGAGCTCCAAAATTGTGGTACTCGCGTGCGAAGTGCTGTATAAATAATGTCCTGTATAGATCTGCAGTCTGCCATAGTGTCATATTCTTAAGGTTTAACAATTTCAACAAATGTGGCGATCGATGCTGACCATCAGAACGAGTCATGTGTGTAGAATTGTTGGTTCATGGATGGATTTGATACCACAAAGCATAGTTACGAAATTTACTCTTGGTATGCTGCCTCCGACAGTAGTCAGCGCACGCCTMAGAGAAATGCGCCTTTAATGTAAAGGAGAGTGCTTTCTCTAACGTCCACGTGGTAGCTGTAGCACCTCTGTTAAGAAATATTTGCCACTTAGCAATTCATGGAATTAGGGTTTCTATTGCTGAGTTCTGATCAAGCGAGACACCCAGGAACACCTAATCTCGTGCGGAATTTTTCTTTAGTTTCACATCTGTTCACTTTGTAGCGATGAGGATTCAGTGACGGAAAGCATTGGTGTTAGTGGATTATATGGCGGTAACCGCTGTTCACTATTGTTGGTTGTCGAGGTTGTCCGATTATAATTGCTCACGAATGGAATTTAACGTTTTCCACTAGCGGTTATGAATTTAGATTCAAGTGGTCCCCTAGGTCTTTCACAAACCAAGCTATGATATGCACTTACTAATCTTTTGCCTGCGCGCCCTCCTGACTGTCAATCTGTTGTTGAAAATAGACGATTGACTGCCGATAATCATCATGTTTGACAGTGGTTGTTGTTGGTTTGTGTGTTCCAGCCTTTGGGGCATCTAGTGCGAGTCCGTTTGGTGCGCCAGCTGCTGCCAATCCTTTCGGTGCTAATTCGAACCCATTTGGATCCAATGCCCAAGGCAATAATCCTTTCGTAGTGAGGGTTTTGTGTGCGTGCAGGTATCCGAAAAGCCAACTCAAGTGCGAGTGAACACTTTGTTGACTCCTCGGCACATCACTCAGCGCTCTAAGGTTCGCATGCACGCGCGRCGGTACCATCCTAAAAAGGATAGCCCAAAGGTGACGATTTTCAAACTTAACCTAATTTGAGGATGTTACATATGTATTCACTAGATCGGTATTTGAATTTGTAGCAATATTGCAATKTGATCATCAGGGACGTTTGAATTTCTCGACCAAAATTCGTTGTGAACCATTCCATTTAATCTTTGGAAAGCTTTTCATRTGTTTAATCGATGTCGTATGACTTTCTCACTTCTTCACTCTCACCAGCATTTCTTTGAAATCAAGTGTGCACGGCACTGAATGCATTCTCCATTTGAATGAACACGCTTATGACGTGCCACGCCTGTGATGTACTGACAACGTTCTGTTCCTGCGGCTTTTGTAGGTCTCTTTCTTTAGTGATGGCGATGACGCTCCGTCAACCCCCAAAGCAGATGTGATGTTTGTTCCTCGAGAGAACCCTCGGTCTTTGTTCATTCGGCAGCCAGAACAACCTCCTCTGACTCCCACTGCAGTGAAGAGCGCTCCGGATCTCCGGGAGATAGCCACACCTGTACAAAAAGATGGTACGTTCCCGTGCATCCGGTGGGGAATACGCTGGACTGAGTTGTTCACTGTATGATGTGACTGGTGGTTGCGAACTATCAGCACTAGCCTGTTCCTGGTTGCTCCGGTCATTGTTTCGGTTAGTGTACGTAGTATTGCTGTGCGCTTCCGTATGCTCGTGGTGGGTGGTACAATATATACTGCAGAGAGACTACACTGGTTGAATGTTGGATGTTGCTTTGCCTTATATTTAACATAGGCTGACAATAGTCCAGATWTATTTGATGTGAACCAATCTTTCGTTGTCTTTGTAGGGTTCCACGATGAGGAAGTCGGGGATGAAGTGGGCGGCGACTCTGTTCCGTTTTCCTTTCCAGAAAGTAAGCCCCCGAGTGTTACTCTTCGTCACTCTGTCCTGTTGCATGCTCATGCATACGGTTTGCTCCCGTTTCTTTAATATTTGTTGTTTTGCCGAGTTGGTCGATACGTGATCTGGATTTGTTAAATGTATGGGCTTACATGAGCTACTCCTCTCAGGCCCCCAAACCAACTGGAGAAGTCCAGAAACCGCTAATGGAAGTGGATTCGTGGAGACCCCAGTAGTTCCTCAGGCTAAGTCGAGTGAGAGAGCAGCCCCGAAACAGGCCACAAAAACCAACGGGTTGCGTGAGGAGCACAGTCACAGAGGAACTGGCTACATTTCYATCACTGGTAGGTGGACTGTTTTGCCCCGACTGGGTAGAGTTTGAAGGAGTTTAGAGCCTTGTCGTTGTATATTGCGTAATCTTATTGTCATGGTTTGGGTCGGTGATCCGAGAATGGGGCTACTATTGGTTATAACATTGTTACGTTGTTACAGGTCACCGAGCTGGTGAAGCTGCGATTGCTTATGAGCACGGTGCTGATATTGAAGCTTTGATGCCCAAGCTACGGCACTCCGATTATTTCACGGATCCCAAAGTACAGGAGCTTGCTGCGATGGAACGTGCGGATCTTGGCTACTGTCGCAGAGTGAAGGACTTCGTGGTTGGTCGTAAGGTAAAGTTGCTGTGCCCTKGGYGGATGTAGAGCTTGTTGATGGGCACGAAGATTGTGCACTGCCTGTTGAATGGGCACGCTGGGTGAATGTGTGAAAGACGTGCTAGGCCGGGCCTGTTTGTAACCTCGGCAGTGAGTTTCGGTTGAAGTATTGGTGTGAGCTCATGGAGCATGTTGTCCAACGTGGTTGGTGTGGTGTGTCGCGCAGGGTTATGGGCAAATAAAGTTTCTGGGTGAGACTGATGTACGGCGTCTGGATTTGGAGAACATCGTCCAGTTCAACAAATGCGAGGTGCTTGTGTACATGGATGAGACCAAGAAACCGGCGATAGGGCAGGGTTTGAACAAGGCGGCGGAGGTTACGTTGTTGAATGTGAAATGCATAGACAAGAAGACAGGGCAGCATCACGCGGAGGGAGCGGAGGTCGAGAAGTTTGAGAAGCGGTTGAGGAAGAAGACAGAAGAGCAGGGRGCCGAATTTTTGGGATACGATGGTSTGAAGGGAGAGTGGCGGTTCCGAGTGAAGCATTTCAGTCGCTATGGCCTGGATTTTGAGTCCGACGAGGAGGATGAGCCTGTCGGTGGGGAMGATGGCGCTATTGTGGTGGCCGGTGAGACCACTTGAGGTTACAGTTCCTTGAGTTAGGAATCTGTATCTTTGATTGTAATTTTGTAACATCGATAATAAATGGGATGATTGGGATCTTGARTTTCTGGAACTGGAATGGATGAATGTTTGAAGCGTGCCTGAAGATCTTATGAAAGTATATAGATTTGTTACTTTGGTTGTACGTGTGGCGGGTGATGATCGACCAGGGAYTTATGACATGGAGGGCGTGGAGCACGGTGAAGCGCCTGATCCAGATGATTCTATGTTTGAATCCCCTTTGAAGAATTTCGATACGATCCCGGAACCCGGTGTGGGTGTCGATGAAGAAGCTGAGGACGATTTCGTTGATGCTTCYTATTTTACTGCTCCTCGGTCAGCACTATCGCACTCCCTGCCTGCACACCTTCACCTTGATCCCGTGAAAATGCAGCAAATGCGAGCTCTTTTCTTTGCAGAAGGTATTTTCAATTTCTTGACCATGTCTTATTCATGTCTACTGTAGCTGCGTCCCTATTTCTTAGTTGTATGCACTTAACCCTCATCTCGGTTGTGATAAAGACTTTTAAAGTCCACGCTATGTAATTTTGCAAAAGGTGCATATTTTGTCAGCAGATGTGGTAACGTGGAGATGACCCTCCGTTTGTGAAGACCGTTGGCTTTGCACTGGTCCCCTGAAGCGCGGTTTCTTTTGCGCTTGAATGAATTCTTACGAGATTCTGGACTTGGTTAATATTGCAGCTGAGCATTCTGAGATCTGGCAATTTGCAAGCCAGTTGGAGGGGCACCTGACAGAGGTTGAGGACTGGGATCTTGGAGCAGGCGTTTATATCGAATTCTTGACATTGAAGTCTAGCTTCCTCGACATGTCCAATCCARTGGACGGACTGGTACKTGTTTTCCACAACCAATTCTGTGGATGGCTGTTGATGTGGTTTTTGAGTGTAGAGTTGAATGAATCTATCATCTCTGACCTGTTCGTTCTGGTGATGGTACTCAGGAAACGCTGGAAGAAAGAACCACAGCTGCTGGGGCGTTCTTTGAGCGGCTGAAGGAGTCTCAAGCTTTATGGAAGTCGAAATGCCCAATTGATGCTAGGTAAAGGACCCACAAATTTGCAATGGATGTCGTAACAAAAGTGATGCGTTCTTTCCGACATATTGCTTGTTCTTGATTCGTCCTTTAGTATTGCCGTCGGTCTTCTTGAGKTCGAGGTGTTTGAAGATTTTGCATATGGAATGAGCTCATGGTAACGAGAGATTTTCCTCCGAATGCAGAGTTGCGTATTCCAGGATGGCAGACGAGATTTCCTCATTACTTTTGGAAGAAACTAAGTCGCAGTCGTTTGACATCAATACTGAGATGAAGATGTTCGATATAGTTTTGGACGCTCCCATGCCTGAAGATGTTCGCATGTGTCGTCTTCAAGGAGCTGTAACAGCGTTCACGAAACTAATTTCGGATGACATTCGTGTGTGAAGACCGTTAATCTAGGTCAGTGTATGTTTTTTTTATACATCGAAGTTTATTGAATGATGGAGTCTCACGGTGATCTGTAATCTGGGGTTGGTGTGCATCCGTTAAGTTGAGTGACCATTATGCAGCACAGAAGGCAATGCGAGGGTCCCTCATTGGATAGTTTCTTCATGTTCATGACCAAATTATGAGTGAATTTAACATTAGGGAAAGATATGTACTATGTAATTCTAGTAGTATATTGTAGTAAGACTTTCAGGTATCGATAATGGTGTAGCAGAATGTTACCAAATTCAGTAATACCAGAATGTTTGGTGACGTACTTGAACTTTTTATTATTTGGAGTTGATATTCATCAAGTATTGCGAGAGRCACGAATGCAAACCAGACAAATACTGTTTCTAATCAGTTATTAGTTTTTAAGTTGCTCAAGGCCCTTTCGAGCTCTTTGCGACCAATTCTTTTCCTGTTGAGCCAGCAGACAGTGACCCAAAACTGAGGCTTTTTGGATCATTTTAATAGAACGACGATCATCAGTGTATKAGCGTAACACTAGAATTCTATTTTTCAATAGCCTTATCCTCAAACTAAGTGAATATTTGTTGATTTCCTACAATTCCTACAAATGACTGGTGGATCTTCAATCAATCAATGGTGTAAGTTTCTTCTTTGCTTGAAGTTCAGTAGAGATTTCTTTACATTTGACTGTATGAAGAATCTCTAAAATTCATGCCTAACATTTTTTTTTCTCTAATGGCAACTGTAGAAATTCCTAATGTGTCTATTTTGGATCGTTTTTTGATCCTAGAAGGCTTGTGCAGCCCCAAAACGTCGTTTGGATGATCGGAAAGCAGTCTGGTTGATGAAGAAAGAGTTGTTTTTATCCATTTTTTTGGCTCAGACAGATAGTTTGGCTGTCAATATTGACACGGTATGATGAAGCTGCTCCAAGAGGAGTTAGACTGGACTGTGCAGTACAGATACGTCAATCAATCACAGAAAATGGGAGCCACGCTTATGGACTTTGAACTGGGGTTTAGAAGGCGTGCAAGTGACTGATTTTCTTGAATCATGGCATCTCAGATTCCACCACCCATTGTGAATTGGGTAGGCTGGCAACGGGTAGGGTAGCTGCCACATCACCATGCCACGTGGCTGCATCAGTATTGTTCACAGTGACACCCAATCACCTGGCGGTCATCATTGAATTTGCCCAAGTGGAGGAAAGTCATAACAATAAATGGAAGGCTTGTGTTTGGAAACTCTGGTCCCTTTTTCTTTGTTCGCGGTGGATATCCTCTTCTTGACCACAAGTACTCCTGGTACATAAACAACAACATCTCTATTGTTGTAGTTTCAATTCATCAAAATTGTTCTAATTTGCTTTTTTTTTGCGTCAATTGCATCATTTTTTTAAGAGATGTTTTGGATACTATGTATGTCAAGGATATTTTTTGGATGTAGAGATTAGTGTTTCTTTGGGGGAAGCTTGTTTCAACAATTCTGCTCATTTTTATCTCAAGACTGCCGCATTAGATTTTGATGAATTTTTGTGGAGACGTTCAAAATAAATTAACTATAAGATTGTATAGTAACTTCATTTAATTGTATCAAAATTAAAACATTTTGAATGCACTTGTGAGCTAGTATTCTTTTTTGGCCATTGATGCCTCACCTTAAGAGCATTCAGAGTTGAGTGGCAAGTGATGTGCCCTTTGTTGTTGCCAGAATCAGAGTGAAAGTAATTTTCTAATGTTTTACTCAGGAATAATTCATATAAACTCTGAAATTCAGCAACTTTCACATTGTAGGCCCAAGTGCCTCAAAACGAAGCCCATGCACCTTTCGTTACAAAGGCCTTTCCAACACCACCAAGAATGTGACTTGGGATACAGGATTCAAGAGATGTCAATGTAACAAACCATCAAAGCTTCTCTAAAACATCCCTATTTCACGGCACAATTTTGACTCTCTTTTATTCACCGATTTTTTCTTATAACTTGCAAAGCAAGCTGGTAAGATACCTATAAGCTTTCCTTTTCTTTCTTAGTTCAAGTGCCTAAAAATGCTTTTTTAACAGCCTCAGTTCGTCGTGCATCAAATCTCAGTAAGTTTACATTCCATGTCTACCAGTGTCAATTGGTCTTCTAGTATACCAATGGCCCCCAGTTTGATGATTTGATGCAAGTACATGTTTGTGCAGATGGACCACCACGTTCCTACCATTAATATTCCTTAGCTGCCCTTAAAACTTGCAGGAAAGGACTGATTATACTTTTGATCTATGTGTAAGTATAGCTTGTGTCTTCAAACCACAAACTCATGCTATAGCTTTCATAAACCAATGTAGTGTTAGTAAGGTATAGCTTGTGTCTTCAAACCACAAACTCATGCTATAGCTTTCATAATTAGAAATTACCCACAAACGTACAAGCAAGAAACTACTCCAAATGACTACATAGTAAAAAAGACCTGATGAATTGTAGAGCTTTCAGCCCTTCTTTGCGAGGAGTCCATTTCCACCAAAAAGTGATCCCACTAGTGTAACTACACCACATGCTCTCTTGAGCTATAGCACAATAAGTATTTAACCCATAAACGAGCAGAGGCCATTTTCTAGTCATTTTCCTGTTGATGAATGAGAGAGCATCTTTCTAATGAGGACAGAAATGCACTGACTATTCATCCTTGGAATTAGGGGTGGAAAGAGAAGATCTTCTACAGTAGTTTGACTTCCAATGTTTGCTTTTGGATTATCTTATTTCCACAATATCAAAATTGATGATTTTCACAGCCACCAACCCAGGTGTTAAGTAATCTAAAAATGTGATTAAGAGTAAAGAGCACAAGCATCTACGCCCTTCTAGCCCTAAAAATAGAAGCAAGGTAGTTTGTATCAAAATGAGGGGCATGCTGGAGCCATCCATAACTACCAGCAAGGCTGTGCAGCCTTCCAACTAAACCGTTACAGGCTATTAACGCAACTCAGGTGATTAATTTGCTTTGGTTATAGCCACTCAGATGCATGCTAATAAATTTTAGCCTCCTTTTCTAGAGAGACTTGAGCCATTTGGAGTAAACCCACATTTCATTGCCATAAGCTTAGTAAGAACCATTTTTTCATGTCAAATCAATAAGTAAATATGGTTAAGGCGGAAGCATTCAAAATTGTCAATGTAAGGGCCTCTTCACACTATGGCCGTCCAAGTTGAGAGGCCGTGGGATTGAGTGGCCTAACTTTGGTGAGAGTCCAAAGAAATGGGCAAACATAGGCCAAAAAAACTAGGAATTGGAGCCTTTGGCCAGCCATGGTGTGAAGCCTCCAAAGTCCAAAGTCCAAACCTACTCCATTTTTCGACTTCTATCCGGTAGAAGAAATATGTGCCCTCCAAAAGGGTGTCAAAACAAATCAGCCGTAGGGCCCCGTGACATTACAAAAAAAAAAATAATTATTCTTTTAAAGTTTTTTTTTTTCTTCAAACAACTCCTAACTTTAGATATGGATTTACATTTAAATACATAATATCAGGTATAATTTTTTCATGCTTCATTTAGAATTCAATAACTAATGTATTCAAAAACGATATTGAATAATGATATCAATAATTTGTGTAGAAACTTTGATTATTTATATACGTTCTGATTTGAGCATCAATGGTGCTAATACTTAAGCCCAAGAATGCAAGCTTCTGACCATTGAGCCTACAAAATAGGTACCTATTATATAGATACCACATTCTGTAAAAAATATCATAAACACCTGCATATACACTTATTACATAGGTGTGTAGTATTCTAGGCTCATGGGCTCACCCTTCTAGGCTCACATAATAGCAATCCTCCTTTGAGTATGTGATTTTGGATTTTTGTGTCTTTACTAAAGACTTTGAGTTCAATATGAATGTTTGCATATTATGCTAGGATTTTCATAAACCTACATATGAAAAAATATCACTTGAAGGAAAACAACACATTCAACTAGAGCAATAATTTTAAAATATCAAAATCATATTCCATTTTATCACATAATAGTTGTCCTTTTCTATTGTAGAAACTCAACTAGGATTTTGAAATCTGAAACTGAAGTAATGCAAATACAAGAAACCAATACAAATGTATAAAACCATTCAACATGTTTGTTTGAAATAATGAAAGTCTTTTTAAATTATTTTGATATCAATCAATTTTTAGGAAAATTTGAATCACATTATTCTACAAATATATTGCTTTAAAAAGAATTCAAGTACACAAGCATTAGAAAAGAAAAGAAAGACTCTTATAATGATGATAAAAAATATAAAGATTCCAAAATTTTGGTGAAGATCTATAAATAGCATGATTTCAAGAAAAAATGAAAAAAAAATTCCTAAACCCAAATAAAAAATAAGCTTATTTACACGAAGTGTACAAAGAATTTTCTTTGATTTAGTTCAAAAACGGTGTGCAAGATTGACATGAGTATTCTTGAGAAAAATCTTTTACACCTAAATGCCCAAAACACCAAATTTTGGTGGTGACGATACTTTGAAGCTAAATAAAATCTAACCAAATTACTATTTTTAGTAGATTGTATTTTAGAAAACTCTTCTTGAGGTCTAGTTTTAGCCTCAAAACTACGATTTGAAAAATGAATGATTATGATTTTTCTATTCAAGATTTTGTGCAAGGGTGTCCACTGCAATTTTGACTTTCCATAGTGTTAAGGGTTCTTGAAAATGAGCCTCAAATACACTAGATTTTGGAGAAAAACTCGCATTAGAAATTCACCAAAAAAAAATTTTAAAGTAGATTTTGAGAAGCCATAAATCAATTGGGGTTATGCATGTTAGGCCCTTTAAACTCATGTTTTTGGGTGACCAACATTTTAGATTTGGCATGTAAAAAGAGGATTGAAAGATTCACATCACTTTTGCAGTTTTAACACCCTTGTGGTCAAACATTATAAACTTTGAATTCATAAGTAATAATGTTGTGTTTTTATTTCACACATGATCTCTAACATGTCCAGATTGAATTTGTACGGTTAGAGCTCCAAAAAATTGCTACAACTTATCAAAATGTTGGCTTCTTGTTCATTTTTGTTCAATTTACAACAAATTCCTAGAAGCTCAAAAAAGACCTAGGGGTTAACCCCTAAAGGATCAACGTGTTTTTTGGCAACATAGAAATTTTGGGCAGGTACGTGTGACTGGAGATTTGCATATTTTGGGCTAAAATTTTAGTAGAATGTGGGGACGAGGAATATTCTTCATATACACAAATTTCATGACATTTGGAAATATAAGTCAAAAGTTATTACATAATATGTTGTTTGTTTTTCAACTTAGGCAGTTCGAGCAGATCTGAACAAATCACTTTTTTAAGAAATAAAAATTTGAATTTTGTTCTTCAGATTTGTATGTACTCAAAAAGCTTTGAATCATTGCATTCCAATAGTTGAGATGAAAGTTATGAGGCTTTTTAGTTTGTGGGCAGTTATGGAACCCATACACCAAAAAAAACTTTGAAGTCCTTTATTTTACTGAAATTTCAATATTTTTGAAAACAATTAATGCTATTGGATGTAGATTGTTTATTACAACAATTCAACCATTTGGATTGGAGTTTTTAATTTCATAACTAATTTATTAACAATGTAGTATTATGAATCATTCTCTACTTCTTTCTACATACTATTTTTTTCCTATATGTTGTACAACTCCAAATGATCTAAAACTTTTCATGTATGTAGCCAACTTGCCTTGAAGAATGAATCCAAAGAAGCACAACCATTTTGGACATTTTTTCATAATGATCTGACTTTGTGAAGTGCAGCTGCCCAGTTTTTTGCAGGGCCAAAAAAAGGATTTCTGCCACTTCAGATGTTAATATCTTACAATCTACATGGTGGAAATTTCTGAAATTTTTTTCACATATTTTCAAACTAGAGCACTACGAGATCCTATGGTTACATGTGTCAAAAAATGATGTTTTTCAAAAATATGGTACTTGTACTAAAAATGGCAGTTTTGAAGCATTTTGGGTGAGAACATAGTCAAGGAACTTTAGGGGTTAAGCACCCGGTATTTGATTATATGACAAATACATATTCAAAGTGCATATACAATCTTGAACGAAATACAAAAGAACATGGTTCTATACTTTTGCTCTATGCTTTCTATGCTTTCTATGCTTTCTATGCCAATACTATTTAGTACAGAGTAATAAATCAAGTAACTCTACTTCGAACTTTGAAACGTCGCTTTAAATTGGAAAATTGAAATCAATGAGCAAAACTTGAGCATGTTATAGTTAACAAGACACTTCACATGTTTAGTTTTAATAAAACAAACAACTAAATCACTTTTTAGTTTCTTGGAAATTGCAATTTTTCCAACCATTTTTCAACAAAAGATTAACAGATTTCTCCCATAATTACAAAAAAATGCACCAAATATTGAGTAGAAAGAACTGAAAATCCTTTATAGAATGATGTGCCAAGAAAATCATGAAGTTTTATTTTTGAGGTTTCAACTGCAAAATTCAACCAAATTAAAATTTCTTAAAAAAAGGGAAGATTCACAACATGAATTTAGCCGTTACCTTGACAGATATGAAACCAGTAGCCCACATGAAAATGTTCTAAGGTAGGCCAGACCTGACCTTGATTCAGTGCAGGAAACACAAGTGAATACTTTCGAGTATACTGTCATCATGGTTCCATACTTGAGTTCCATACTGATATCCTTCACGAATGGTTCACCAAAAATTTACAATCAAGCTCCAATATCTGAGCATCAATATCTGAGCATCAAGAGGCCTGAAATTAGAGAAAAGTATATCCCTGACCCTGTGACCCACAACGGTAGAACAAAACATGCGACTAGCGGACAGCTGAGCTTTACAAGGCGAGAAGAATAAGCTCAAACTTCAAACTTCCCGTGGCTGGCAGAAGACGAAAGAAGACGAATTCCCGGGCAGGCTTCGATCAGCAATTACGGTTACAAGGACCATACGGTGCAAAACATATGGCAAAGACTTACGACTCAACTGCAAGCTCTTCTTCTACCATATTCTACAGTAATTTACAGGACTGGCCCGTGATGCAACATCGCAGCACATTGTGTTTGCAACAGGAAAAAATGTCAATCAAACTCTGCATTGGAATATCTGACCAGCAAACTTGCGTCCACTGTGAAGAGATTCGATCCTGCACAACAAAAGGAAGTTATATTTCTGTCAATTTCAATGTCAACGTCAGCTAAATGTTCATGCATACTGGCAGGGTACAAGCATAATGCCGGTGAAAAGCATGAAACACATGAACAACAGAGAACAACAGCCTTCCTTGCTAGAGAAGGAAAGCTACAGCAGGACTTGCCAGCTTGGCTGTTCTTGTGTGACTCATGTCCCGAGATCTACAACCCGTTTGATAAACCTGAAAAATCACAAATATAGCACGATCAAATCACGGTTGCCAGTAAGGAGCACATTACCTTTCTTAAGTCAGGTGCCACAGATGGCATCTCCCTGTCCAATTCCAGGAGAAGATGCAAGAGTAGTTTGATACTACAGTGGCAGTTCCAAATTCATGATACAAATCAGCATCTCCGCAGGAATCAACAACAGCSTTGAAGTCAAGTTTCCCGGCCTATTTTGATGCACGTTGTCAATCTCTTATGATGCACCCTAATTGGCGAGGGTTGCCCTTAGAAGGGCGCCTTTAAGAAGAGATGACATAGCCAGGGATATCTTCTCCGCAAGCGCTTGGCTCAACTCATTCTCTGTGATCCAATGATCAACCACTTTGCCTGATTCCGTCTTAACCCGATTAATGGTGCTATCCACCTCAAGCTCGCCCACAACATCCTTGCCAGCCGCCCTGAGCGTCCTCACAACATCCTCGCCAGCAACACCTAAAGCCGCATGCACGTCGTAGAGCACGATCTTGGTGAGGTATRGAATGACTTCCTYGCCAGTAGGGAGGGCATCTCCTTCAGATGGATGTGGTCGCTGGTGCCAATTGGTCTTTTTGGCCAGGAACCACTTCTGGTCCATGAACGACGCAAACCGCTTCTTTGGGTCGCTTTCACAGGCTTGCTTATAAAACGCCACATCCTGCTCCACCTGCACTCTACGAAGATAAGCACCGATGGGATGGCCCGTGGCCTTCAGCTCCTCAAATACTTCCGAGGTGAGGGGAGCGGCAAAGGCGGCAACCTTGGTGTAAGTGTGGCTAGTGATACCCTTTCCTTGTATGAAGGAATGCCATTTCTTTGCAGCATCCCAGTTGAAACGGTTGTTGGCAGCTTGGTAGTCTGGCTTCAGATTGTGCCGTTCTTTTGAGATGTAGCTAGTGTAATGTCACCAGCGGCAAAACCCCACATACAATAAGGAAAGTCCGCCCCCGTAAAGAATGCATCACAAAGAGCTAAAGCAACAGAGTCTCAAGGCGACCACACCTGCCGGCATCCAAAGAAAAAGTCAATCCTACCGACAAATAAAATCCCCTCTTACTCGACGACGCACTCCAGATCAAGAACTCCCTCTGAACAAACCATAAGATACTTTCATCACGCACTGGCGAATATCGAGACTCAGATTAGAGCTCACGGCGTTCCCATCCCCTCAGTTTCCAGAAAAGATGGCCCGAGGGCATCCAATTACAAACTCCCATGGCTCCCACATCTACGCTGTTCTCATTCAAACACGCATGCCACTACAGATAATCGCAAATGGAAAAAAAGAGAACCTCACCAAGAGCGCAATGAATCTGATATGCAAAGGCACCCCACCAGATCGCCCATGATTGCGCAAGAGCGTCAATCCGCCATTTAATTCACCGACCACCTCAATCCCTCGCAACAGAAGCATCCCGCTTCATCAATGTCTCTGGTACTGTCGGTACATCTGATGTTGTTCAGATGTGGAAAGTCCTCGATTTTCACTGTCTCGCTGTCTAATATGTCAATGCACACATGTTGGTCCTGACATTKCACCACAACGAAAACTTCAAGACGAAATCCACGGACTCCACATTGAACAAATATAAACTGAAATATTTAAGAGTGAAAAACAGCAAGCACGTTGATGTGCAGTGCAATGGAGCAGCAATCGAACGTAGACAGGTACATAGCGTAACTTCAGATAACAAGATCCAATGGCACAAGGGTCAGAATTGTGTATTACCTCTGCGGCTCCCAGGTTCCCAATAATTCCCAATCTATTGTCTGAACCAGACTTGCTCATAACGCAGGTGAAAAAGTACTCAGAAAGGAAATCTCAGAAGGAATTCACTTGACTCAGAAAGGAATCTCAAAAGGAATTCAACATTCACAACCCCGTGTGCCAAAGAAGTATTCCATCCTCACAAACCCTAGAAAAGCCGAAGAAAAAAACAGGAGGAGCCAATGACAAAACTGCTTCACAACTCAGTTCCTGTGTAGAATCGTGGTAAAAATTAGGAAAATTGCGGACTCCGATCCACAAAAGCAAAATTACGATACAGTGTGCATGCCATCATCTGCATGCCAGTTTAAATTCCGAATTGAGCAATCACGGAAACGAAACGAAACGAAAGAAACTGACAACGATGAGAGGCGGAGAGGGCTCCAGAGAATGGATAGCAAGGCTGTCGACTTCGTCGTGGTCTACTAACCATGAAGGCGGAGGAAGATCCGTCACAGAGCCTGCGCACATAGGATCTGGCATGGGCACCCTCGGCACTCTTAGATCTTTAGCTTCTTACCTTCGACTCGGCCGTCACTGGCTGCGTCAGGCGCATCCTTCGGTACCTCACACTTGTCTCCACTGGAAACTAAGTTAAGGTAGAACTGCCCATTACCACCCTGATTTGCAATCTGAATATCATGGGGCCAATTTCAAGAGGGGCACATATTTTCCAGAGTTGTGTGCTTGTTTCACTAATCAAACCCAAGTGGAATTGTAATTTTTTGATCAAAACTGTAATTTTTGTGAATTTTTGAAGTAATCAGCCTGAAATTATAGAACTGCCTTCACACTAGAGCTATAAACGTCCTATCAACAACCCAAAACCACCCTTCTATGCATCTAGTAGCACTTAATAACAATCCTCCVATCAAGGGCTGACACATTATCCCATGTTGATTTTTGTCCGATTTTGTTCRATTTTTGTCAAAATCTTAAATGGTTTGTGGACAAATTTTGATGGGGTAGTAAACCCAATTAGGGCCAAATAGTAGTTATTTGTATCCAGAAACARTAAAGGTTTCAAGGAAAAAAATAGAGGTTTTGTAAATAGATATATGTACTAAATAAGAACGCATATTAGATAGAAACGAGGTACTAAATAAGAATGAGGTCCTAAATTATGTTCTATCTTTTCTCTCAACAGCATCTCGGATGAATAATCTATTGAGGATTATGTTTCAATTCTGTGCTTCGCTAACGGGAGCTTCATACTGCTTCGCTAATACAGATTCTACATCGCTTCGCGGCTGGCTATGGCGCATCACTTTGCTAACGGGGGGTTTATCCGCTAACGGAGGTTTTATGTTGTTTTGCTAACGGACGCTTTATGTAGCTTCGCATACAAAAGCGGTTTTGTGCGTGTAACCTCGTGCAGCTTTGCTTTACGGAGCTTTGCTTATGCCCGTTTCACTATACCGCTTTGTTGTTGCTTCACCGTTGCTTCGCTACCGCTCGCTTACGAGAATCATGAAGTGAAGTAAAATTGAACTCTACCCAGAAAGTTGTAGAGTAGATTTAACTCTACCCAAAAAGTAGAGTTAAATCTACTCGACAAACTTCACTGGGTTTATTTTTCTTTCCACTCGAATCATTGGCTTCGCCAAAGCTTGCATCAGCCTTTGGCAAGGGGATTTTTATAAAGGGGATTTTTATAAGGGGGATTCACTAAAAAAAAGAAAAAAAAGAATGAATAGGAAGAACAAAAAGCTATGAAGAACAAAGCAAAGAAATTGCTCAATAAAAGAATTGCCCAATGTTGGCATTGTGTTATTCTTATAATAAGGTTACATGATGTCAAATCAATCTTTTTCAATCTCTCTCTTTACCCAACGGACCCTTGAACTCACGGAATCAATATTTTTTTCTGTCAGCATGTTACTTATATTATTGAGATCACGCGATGCCAGCTCAGAATGAAAAAAAATATTAAAAAATAGTATAGCTTATCATCACATTATTGTGATTATTATTACTATGAAATTATGTACTAATAGCTTGTCATCACGTTATTACTATTGTGAGATTACGCGATGACAGAATTATAGTTATTTTATTATAGTGGATTTCTAATCTATTATATATGATGATTCATTGTATTATAATTACCAAATGCTCGAATACACTAAAATTAAATAAAATAAATACTATATTATGAAAGAATCTTCTATTAATTATAACGCTAATTCAAATGATGATTTGAATACTGCAATAAAAACCAAAAACAATAGATTTAATTCCGCAACGAAACTATTACTATTAAGTGCAACGTTTTTAAATGATTACTACAATTTTGACTTTAATAGACAAGAGGTTCTTGATAAGAATAATCCTAATATGTTGAATGATAATTGTGATAATATACCAGATTTTACCACTTTACAGGAGAAATATGAATATACTTCGTATTGTCCCTATTCCAATAATAAGTTAAATTCTAGCCTTGCACTAACATTCGAAAGCATTAGACATACCTGCAAAGAGAGTCGCTCCGCACAAATCGAGGCAGAAGAATCAGTCCACTCCAAGCACGAGTGCAACCAATTGCGTAACCAATTACGCCAGAAGAAACGCATTCCCAAGGGTTTTAGCAAATGCCACACCAGAGCTTCGAAGTACAAAACCTGTCGGTAAAGCCACTATTCCAATTAGAGTTCTGCCTCCGAGAAAACCCTAAATCCGTCGACCCCAAGAAGCCAAACCTTGAAATCACTGGAATTGGCATAGAAGCAACAAGGAGTACGGGATGGTTCTGCTGCTCAGACAAACGAGTACCTTCAGACCGTCGTCACCGACATAGCACCATGACCGATAATCTAACCCCAAAGTGAGTTGTGAAGGACGGGTTCAAAATCCAGGACACAAAGATCGACTCACTTGCCATTGGCTATAAAATACTACCACCGTCGCCAAGAGATTATCCCAGAACCATAGGAACCCAAAAACACCAACGCAACGTGAGCCTGCAACAACCGAAACAGAATGAGAAGCCGCAAGCGCTCACCAGACTCGTCCGTCACGAAAGCGGAGAAGCTGTGAAAATCCCAGTTGCCAGGCAAACCAAAGCATATCCCTCCGTCACTCTCAAATGTCTCCTTTATGCATATAACTCTCAATGGAAATCAGCTTGCTCTCTTTCACGGATCTGCGTCGTCATCATGTAAAAGAATGATCAAGCACCCAGGCGAGTTACGACCTCAGTCGGAGAATAAGAACCTCCCAAATAATCAACAACGCTAACAGCTTGCACTGCTAAGTTGACGTCAAGGACACATGATCATTCACCCAGGACCCATAATCCTGGGTGAAAGCAAACTAGCATCKGATATCAAGACATTGTCTCCAAGAGTATACATGGAAGCTACTGAAATTCCAGCTTTCGAAAACCTCAACAGCAAAGCATTGAAGGAAATTTCAACCCCAAGGGATTAGGAATTTTGAAAAACCGTGATGAAGAGAAATTTGCGAGAGACGCCACTCCAGCTCGCTTTGAGAGCTGCAAACACTACTTTCCCGCATCCATTGTTCAAGATTTCTTCTAAAGATTTCTTGATTGCCAGTACTACGCTAGAAGCTGCGACCATGAAAGAGGATGCGATTCACTTTCGGGCTACAGAACGTTGTAGCACTGTCGGTAATAAGGTAACCCTAACTTGCGTAGGATTGGATTCAATGTTTTCTTTGTCTAAATTTCCCCACTATAGTACAATATCTACCATTAATAAWYTATTATTGTTGCTCACCTAGGACAGAGACACATGTTCGCACCRTTYTTGAAWGAAAGTTGGTGASCATCTTAAAAAATAAAAAAAATCGGAGCCGAATCCGACCAATCGGGCAAATTACCGTAATTTAGTCATTGGCATTTTATCATCTCGGAGGTGAGCAGGCTATTGGGGAGGGACATGGCTTGAATGCTCTGCGACGCACTAGCCATAGCAAGAGAGAGAGAGAGAGAGAGAGATATTCAAACGACAATTGCAGTGAGGGTTAATTCGTAGCTTCGCGTGATGGTTGTTTGCATTGAACTGTGAAGACATCGATGTGGATGAGACAGGGACAGAGAATTGACCGTACGAGGAGCTTCACGTCAACAGACTAATCCGTGCATTGTAGCGCCAGCATGTGGCTTTCTTCTCCAACTACCACTTCGAAGCCCACAGCGTGATTCTTTCTGAGCATCCACTCGCTTATCAAGATGTCGTGCATCGGAAGACCGTGACCAGTTTTGTGATGGTCCGGTGTACCCTAGAAAGTCACAGTTGCTGAGAAAAATTCTCTTTGCTGACTTCTAGAGATTATTTTGTACTTGGCTTCTCATGACCCGGACCGGGTGAAGACCGTTTGACATCAAAAGTTGCAAAGATGTTCACGAGTGAGAGACTTGAGTTTTCACTTAGCGTTTCATTTAACAGCAGCCTATGCACGTATTTTTTATTACAATGAAGTGATTACCAAATTTCTTTGTGTGACGATGGCGTGGTGATATTTGTGGGAYATGACCATTTCATACTCCACGTCTAGTATTGAGATGGCCGACGATTTTGAGCTTCTGGGTTTATCTACAAACTGTATAGTAGCACTTTTTTCCTTTAAGGCACATTGCATTGAACCTCAGTCATGGAGCATCTGCCTAKTCCCCAGAATCCTTATCAGCCTATTGTTTGCGAGCACCTTGAAGGTGTAGATTATGGTTCCCTGGATTTCTTCCAAWATCCAAGAGAAGCCGGCATCGACATTAGCTGCGTCAGCAGTGGGGACTTTGGCAATTTATGACCTCACCCCGAGTCAGGTTGAAGCGTTTCTGCAATCTTTGGACTGATAAAACAGGTTCTCGATCCACGCATTCAGCGATCAAAATTTCTCAGAGCTGATAGCACAAACAGTCATGCATATCTTTGTACCATGTCACTTCACAACCATGTAACGAAGTGGAAGGCGAGCTTTGGCAGCCTCTCGACCGCGGAGCAGATKGCCAAGCGGGACACAATTTGCTCGGTGCTCCGGGAGGCCAGTCGWGTGCTGAATTTCATTGCCACGACAAAAGATATATTTTTGACACAAAGGTTCATGGGTCCTGAGCATGAGCTGATTCTCAGGGTCCTGGTGCGAACCCTGGAATTTGAGCTATTCCCTGATTTTCTGCCACGACGGCGTGTTATTGATGATCATGGCACCAGCATATGCCAGAGACTACTGCATCGACTGACGAGCACAGGCTGGTGTTCCAACCATATTGATASGATGGCCCACATCATGGACGTCCCATCATTGTCCTCTGTCACCCTCTTTGGTTGACCGCTGCCTCATAAGGATCACAGCGTGTGCTCGACTAGTATGTGTTCAGCCAATGTCCAGATTGATGACGACGGTTACGAGACCAAACATGTCGACTCTGGTTGCACTTGTGCATTTATCTCTTCTGATTTGGAGAAGGTGAAAAATCTGGTTGCAGCAGGCGCAATACCCGTGAATCCGTGATCTCAGTGATCGCTACGGACGAGAGTTCTCCACTTCAACTGGATGTCAAAACGRCCGATGGCCGCCCGTACATTGCAGTGTCCCACGTGTGGTCTGATGGACTTGGGAATGCTATGGCAAATGCCTTACCTACCTGCCAGCTGCGGTTGCTCTCAAGGATCGTTAGCACTATACTGCTGCGAGCCTTTTTCTGGATTGACACGCTTTTTTCTGTGTGCCTATGAAACCAGTGGAAGCACGCAACGCGCAATTCGGCAAGTGCGAGAGACCTACGAGAGTGCGTATGCTGTCCTTGTGAATTGTGATTGACGGAGGCATCCGTATGATTTCAACAGTGGTATCAGACGARGAGCTCTTCATGCGTATCTCATGCTCTGGATGGGTTCGTTGTTTGTGGACTTACCAGGAGAGAATACCTGCAGAGAAGCTCTTTATCGTTCAAGCTGAGAAGTCCATACTGCGCTACATTCAGAATCCTGACACTGGAGCTATGTCGGAGTCCTCTTATTCATCCTCAATTGCCCTTGAAGCCTCGCCGTTTCTCTACACCCTACGAACGAAGCCTCTTGAGGGTCTGGACCGAGAAGGCTCGAGTTTAACCATTGATTTCGGCAGCGTCTGGGAAGGCGTTCAGTGGCGCTCTACAAGTCGGATGTCCGATGAACCCATCGTTCTCGCAACTGGACGAAGACATAGGATGCCAGCAGAGCGAAGGATGCAAAAAATCCTGTCAATGCAGTTTAGATTTCCACCGTACATGATTTTTGCCCCTAATCCTCGGATGTCAGAAACAGGCTACATGTGGGCGCTTGCTTCCCTAATGATTCTCGGGAGCATGGATGCTTCAAAGATGCATCACATGAACACTTTGGGTAGCTGGCATCCAGAGGGCTTGCTCGTCTCATTTCCTGGTTTTGTGCTCAATGTCAAAGATTTATTCCCAAACAACTCTCATGCAACTTCTCTACCCCATGAAGTATGCCATGGCGATCTTCATCAAAGACATCGAGACAGGAAGGTGGTATATTGCGACTTTGAGTCATGGTTGGTATCCAGGAAAGGAAACAAAGTTCACATTCTTGCAAGACAATTTCACTTGGTTCTTTGAGCATTACGGTACTGTACATATTGTACTGTACTATACATTGCAGATGGATCAGCAGAATACCCAAGTTATCAAATGATTTTTCATTATGTAAGGGTTGCAAACTCACCAGAAACAAAGTTTTTTGTTGATTATAATGGATGCTAGATTATCTAACACCTTGGATGGTAAGATCTGTTCCTTTGCCATTTCAAAAGTCTCTTGTGAAATCTACAGCTGGTACAGGTTATGTAGCAATGTATCAATTGTTTCCTTTGCAGTGCAGAGAGTTCACACATCAAGAAAACTAAGAATCTGTGCATACTCTCTGTGCATTTGAGAAGTTACTAAGTGCGATTAGATTCCAAAGATTTACGCTTGCAATAAGGATCCATACACAAATGGTCACWTTATTTCCGTAGATTAAGCTGCAACAGAATCTACTAGAAAGGCTGCTAGGAGGTAATGCTAAATGCCTAAATGAATTCTAAGTTGATAGTTTAGAGTTTACAATTCATTCACTATTGCTCATTGTCTGTGCTTGCATCTGCCACAATCCCCCCAAAACTATTGAAGAAAACCGTCTCTTCCCTCCCCGCTCATCATGCGTTGCGAAATCATGAAGGAAATTTTTGGGCATAATAGTGTTGAGAGAAAATTGAAACCCTCATCAGCTAACTCAACTCATTTGAACGAGTCGACCCCCAGGGTTGGCTTGCCTGTGTTTGTACATGAGGCTTGCCACCTCTCTTGCCGTGYTGGAAAATAACAGCAATCCCCCAACTTTGTGCAGCAGTTGATCTTCAGTCTTAGAGCACAACAGGACGCCCACATCATATTCAGGTGACTGCCCCTCTCTTTCCACAAGTTCCTCTATGACAGGCAGACCTACAAGGGATTGATTCRCAATGGCGACCTGCCAGTTTTTCAGATTACTGCTACCAACTATATCACCAATATCGAGGCCTCCTGCTCTACAGCCATTCACCCAACAAATTTCACCACCATAGATTTCTCCGGATTCATTTGTGGACACTACACACAACACCTCAAGAGTAACCACATGGTCAGGTGGATCTACAGGAGGCTCAAAGGACAATGTTATGGTCCACCATGAAACATGATCGGATGCAGGACCCAAACGCAATGCTTCAAACTCCAAAAGGATCTCCGACATTATTTGCCCCGCATCCTTTTCCTCAGTCTTGATTATGATCACTGAGAAAGGATTCTGTGCTTTGCCAATGACTCTGTTAGTCTCGACATCATAGTCCCACTCGCCTATGGGTGACTCCAAAACCTGATTCAACCATCCTACTTCAGGACGACATAAATCCGGCATCCAAGATGACCCCGGCATGCTTGGATACATGTCAATACAATTTTTGACAATCAGAGCATGTCTCACTTTGGGTGGGGCAACACCGCAAAGCCACTTTATTTGGTCATACAACGATAACCCAGAGCGCAATGTGTCGGTAGCCCCAATGTCCAGCATTCCAATCACTGCCAATACTCGATCTTCTGCATGAGAGCAGCTGCGCTGACACACTTTGTATTAGAAATGGTAGTTTTGGAACGTTTTTGATGAAAACAAAGTCGAAACCATTTAGGGGTTAAACCCAAAATAGAACTTGTTTAACAATTGATATGGGTTAATTGATTTTTTTATTCATTTCTATATCCGTATATATATGGTATATATATTGTATTCATATCGTATCCCAGTATTCGTATCCCAAAATTTTTATGAAGATCAACGGCAGGGAAGGGGGGGATAATTTTAAAGAAAATAAATCAATGGCTTGTGATTTTTTCGAGAGAGGGGGGGGACTAATGCAATTCAGGATGTGACAGCCTCTTTTGGACTCATTGTCATTGTCATTGTGAAATGAGGTAAGTGCACTTGAAAATGACACTCTCCTAATTGCAATAAAATCTTGGACAATTGAAGATAGGTGTTGCAATGAGGAAAGTGTCATTTTCAAGTGCACATACCTTACTAGTTTTTGCATGCTAGGTTGTTTGCGTTTGGAGGTCTGGATAGATGCAATTTTGAGGTAGTGGATATCAAAATTATAATGACTAGTGAAAACATTGATAATAATTACTGAAAAAATTGTCTTAATTCTTCAATACATCCAAAACATATAAGTGCTTCAATGCTTAAGTTAATATAATCTAGAATTCCATTACAAACATGCTTTCCCTTTTATCTTAAAAAAGATCACTAATTCAAGATTTTGCAGTGCACAAGTACCGCCTCTTTTTAGTAGAAACCAGGAGTATGAGCATTCACTGTTGCAAGGGAGGATTTTCAATCGTTTTTCCGAGAACTTGTGCATTCATTCCACAAACAATTTTGTAGTAATTTGCCTATTTTTTTTACTTTTTTGAAAGATATGTAATTTATGATTAGATCGCGTGGAAAAACAAACAAGGTCGATCTACATCCTAAAAAAGTATGTTGAAATTGATGGCCATAATAGAAGCAACTAGTTTCCTTTCAAGGCAACAAGAGAATAACATACTTAGCAATAAAACATCTCAATGGCACCAAACAAAACTAAACACCTTTAAGAGGGTTGCCTTGCCTTTGTCCCTATTCTTCTTGTCTTAGTTAAGCAATAGGTCATATATGTCATATTTGCATGAATCGTATTGCGCCACATTAAATTATACACTTCAATCACATTCTCAATTTAGTTGTTTTATCTTGTGAAAAAATGATATATCTTTGAGTATTCTCTTTTTATTTTTTTTCATATTCTTTAAGCTAATTTTCAATTATAAAAACAATGACTAATTGTCTAACTCTCAATGATATTTATCCATGCAAGTAGGGGGCTTTGATAATTAGCATAGACAATAGCCAAAAGATAGATGAATCATATTGAGCTCTATTTCTTAATCCTTCTAGATTTTTATTGTCCATTGTGGACTTTTTGCCAATTTGGACAAACTTTAGTGATTTCAAATTCCATTGAGTCATTGCATGCACTGCTTAAAGTAGCTCCTAATCAACATCTCCTACATGTGAAGCTTTGTTTCATGTCGTTTTATAAGTTCAAAAAAAAGGTCTTTTTAAAACTTAATGCAATATATCTCAAAACGGAATGCTAGAAATACATACCTCTTAAAATATAATTGATTTAATTGGATTGGGTTAGAATGAATAGTTTGATATCTATGCATAAAGTTTTGAATCATCTCGTATTTCAATTAATAAAATGAAAGTGGTGAGGGGCTTCGTTTTATTGTTGGTACATTCAAAAAATAGCATATAAAGTTCTTTTACTATTGAACTCAATTTTCAATTTTTGGAGATGAAAAAACCGTGTAGATATTTTTAACTTACAAATATATTTTTATAATTGGAATCAAGATTTCTAATTCTATGCCAAGGTATTAGATATTTGAACATGTGCCTCTTTCCAAGTAATATTTTTTATAACATAAATATAGTTTTCTTTTAAGAATGAGGGGGGAATTTTCTTAAATTATTATAAATCTCAAGGGAGTCACCAATGTCAATCTAAAAATGTTAGGTGAACTAAAAGATAGTGTGCCATTTTTATTTGGCTACCAAAAGTCTCCCAAAACTTAAAAAGAAAATACACACTTCAAAAAATCACATAGAAGAATAATGTTTTAATTTCATGTATATTTTGGAAAAATCTATTTCAAGTATTTTACTAATATCCTTGATAATGAACACACTTTGGACACATGTGGTTAGAAAATAGCACAAAAAACTCACTACTATTAACAATGAATTGAGAGCCCTTTCCTTGCAAATTCAAAATATAAAAGTGCTCTAAAGAAGCATGCGTCTATAGTCTATACTCATCATTTAAAACTTAGTGAAACTAGAGGCATACAAGATTAAGGCAAAAATATTTATATATAATAAATCCATAAAAATTTGAAATTATTTGAAGGAATTCATTTCACTAATCATCTTAGAACATACTAAAAATTTATATTAAATTATCCAAAAATAATGAAAATTAAGTTAATGATTCAATTGGAATGGTTGAAAGCATTATGCATCATTATCTTAAATGCATACTTGCAAAGTTAGGAACAAATGCCACAAATGTCAATCTAAAAGCTATTATCAAATAGMCATTGAAGTGATTTGTTGTAAGCATTCACTAGTAGAAAATTTAGTTTTTCTGTTGATTTGGTCGCATTGTCTCGGTCACTTTTTGACAGAAATCTGTTCAAATGACAAGTTTAGCATTTTGCAAAGCAAATGAGCAAGGACAAACGGGCATTAGATGTTTTGGGGGGCATTTAGAAGACTGTGGATTCTCAAACTATGGGAACGCATTGAGAATTCTAGGAACTCTGCCCCGTAGGCAGTCTGACATGGCCGAGAGAGTGCCACATCATATAATACTAATTCATTGTTTTTTAAAATTAATTATTAAATATATTAGATCAGCAAAGTTTTAAATTAGTTATTTAATATTTTAGATCAGAAACTTTTTAAAATTGATTATTAAATATTTTAGATCAGAAAAATTTTAAAATTGATTATTAAATATTTTAGATAAAAAAAAATTTAGATTAGTATTTAGTTTCTTTACACTTTCTGACATTTGTGAATGTTTTTTTTTAAATTCAAAATTTTAGACGAGCAATCACTGGTTCCTTTTTAAGGAACTATTTTGGAGAACAACCTTGAAATAATCTCCTACTATACCTAGATGAGGTCTGAAATTTCAGCATTGAACACAATTCCTTTGTCTTCACAATGAGCGGTCAAGCTCTCATCTTCAAATTGTCCCATACCTTTTGAGGATCCAAGTGGTACAATAGATCATTATAAGAACGACCTCTCCACCTCACGTCTAACAACTCGGTTTGCTTCAATGTTGTGCTTTGCATTTTCTCTTCAAGGATATCGTTGTTTCCCCCGGAAAGGGAGGTAGCCATGCCATTGAGAAAAAATTCAAACTACAAGAGCACATGTTTGTGAGCAAGTAGAATCTTTAGATTGCCAATTGCAGTTTGCATTTTTTCTAGGACATGTATCGTTGTCTTCTTTGGAAAGGGAGGCAACCATGTAGTCTAGAAAAAAGCACATGTTTGTGATCAAGTAGAATCTTTTAGATTGCCAATTGTAGTTTGCATACTTTTTTGGAATATGTATGTTTCTTTGAATCAATTTGTATTTTTGGAACAAGCTAGGTTTAGGATTTTTTTGTACAACTGAGATTCTTCAATTTTTGTCTCTTTTTAGAACGAAGCAATGTTTGAATTTTCATAGGAAGCTGCATTTTGGATTTTTCCCCCATAACAAGGAAGATTTTTAAATTGTTCAATTTAGGTAGCTTGCATTATTTTTTTGAACTTTAATTTTTTGAGAATTTTTGAAGTTCAATATTGGTATAGAATATTCTTTTAGTTTTATTGATAATTCAATAATTTAATAATTCATTTAAAAATATGGTTTTCATAACATTATGTATAAGTATGACATATTATTATCACAATAATATTCCTTTTCTAAATCGTAGAATTTTTTCTTTCTCCCTTTTTATTTGTAAAAAATTAGATTTTGGATTTTTGTGTCAATAATCTGCCGTTCTCATATATTTTCAATTTTGAAATTAATTAGTATGAAATTTTTCATGTCAATTTTGAAATGTTGATAGGTAAAGTATATTTTTGAATGGGCTGTTGTCATAGTCCTTTGAGCCATATTTCGCTTGGCTACCAGTACGTTCGGTACATATGTTACTTGCAATTGGTGCAGATGCGTCAGTCCAAGTGTGTGAGGTAGGTGAACAACCAATTTGATGTTCACTTTTCCTTCTTCTCCGTGGTGGTCCAGTATACTCTTCGTATGTAGAGCATCGAGAACCCATTTGCAGTCACTAATTTCTTGCCACACCTGTTTATCTTCAAAACCACTAATAATTTTAGAGTGGTGAAGCTAACTTGTAAGCGGTTGTTGTATAAAAATCCAAACTCAGAAAGCCTTGATTTAGGGTTACCAAAGAGTGGTTGTACATAATTTCCCTCAAAATACGCTGAAATTTGTTTCCGTATGCCATTTCAGAACATCTTCAAGGGGTTAAGTGTTCGGAAATAGGTGATACATCCTGATACATTCCTGCTGTGTGCACAGTGCACACGGCTCACGTGGGGAAGCGCTGCGAGCCTCTTGGGCCGAACTGCCCACGGGGAGGAGCGGCGTGGGTACCGTGAAGCTCCGCCTTGAATCGCGTCTTCGGGCTTCGCTTTCTGGGTCTGCTGCTTCTTATTCCCCGCTTTCTTGACAGACGAGTCTGGTGAGCGCTTGCGACTTCTCATTGTATTTCGGTTGGTGCAAGCTCACGTTGCGATGGTGTTTTTGAGTCCCTATGGATCTGGGATAATCTCTGTGTTGTTTTCTAGGGCGCCGATTGTAGTATTTCATAGCCAGTAGCAAGTGGTAAACATTCTACAAGAGAGAGTCAAGCTTTGTGTTTTGGATCGTGGAACTCGTCCTTCAGAACTCAATTCAGGGTTAGATTAACGGTCGTGGTGCTATCTCGGTGACAACCGTCTGAAGGTACTCGGTTGTCTGGGCATCGGAACCATCCCATACTCCTTGTCGCTTCTACGCAACTCCCAGTGATTTCATTGGTTGGCTTCTTGGGGCTGACGGATTAGAATTTTGTCTGTTTGGAATAGTGGCTTTACCGACAGGTCTTGTACTTCGCAGCTCTGGTGTGGCTTTTGCTAAAACCCTTGGGACTGCTTTTGCGAGAATAGATCATCTGTTCTGGTGTAATTGGTGACGCTCGTGAATGCCCTTCACTCGGAGTGGACTGATTCTTCTGCCTCGATTTGTGCGGAGCGACTCTCCTTGCAGGTATGCCTAATGCTTTCGAATACTTGTGGATGRCTAGAATTTGATTAATGCTTTTGCAACAGGTTTGCATGAGTCTTTCGGAACATGTGTAAAGAAGGAACAAGTTACACCTTAGGCATCAATGGTCACCATTGCTGAGCAATAACTTGGTGTTGGCCATGCGTATGCAGATAGAGTCTCTAGTAGAGAATCCTGTGGGAATCTTGGTTCATTGGGCAAAGTGGAAGGGTGATATTCAATTCACGATCATTTACGTCTTGTGAAATCGCTCTATTTCATAAGAAGATATGTAAACCGTAAAGCATGCTTGAATGTGTTACCTGGTGACACATCAACTCCGGATATCATACTTCCATGATCCACCAGTCTTATAATGACGAGCTGACCATATCTACAGCTTCACATTAACTCTTGTTAAAAGTTGTAAAAATCCATCAGTGCTGAAACACTCCAAAATATCAAGTTCGGAATTATTTACAAACAATGAACTAAGATAGTTTTACAAATGATCTTCACGGTAGACCAAACATGCATCAAATGTCCAAATTCCTGAAAATAACAATAGATGAGAGTACTGACCATTTTCACTGATCATGCATGTTTTAAGGTTTAGGAGGCCACTTTACATGCTCCTTTAGTTAGCTTTTCTACAGCGACAATGTCTTCCTTAAGGGCCTTAAGTTCTGCCTACATCAATGGTTCTATGTTTTGACAAACATTTACTTGTACTGGTTTTATGTTGATCAGCACCACAGGTATAAAGCAACGCTAGAACACAAGACATTTTCTACCACATAGATTCATGGATAACCCCACGGTCCTTTACAGGAAATCAACAAGGACCTTAGTAAATGGTGTCGATATTTGCAAGGGTGCAATATACACCGCTGTATCACACACATGGTCTATGTGGGACAATGTAAGCAAGGATATCCTACATATCGAACAAGACAATGGTTGTGAGGGCACTGCAAATTTCAACGACATGATAGATTTTGTGAACACAGAATGGGTGTGGATAGATACCTTGTGCATATCAGAGAGTAATAAAGCGACAGAGATACCCAACATGAGGAGGTATTACAAGAATGCTGAAGTGGTGCTCGTAGTGCTTGACACTAGCAAGGGCGACTACAATTTAAAGGCTCTAGAGGTGAAGGACATGGAGTTCAGAATGGATAGCAAGGAATGGATGCATCTGTTAATGACCAGCCCTGAAAGTGTAGCTGGAAAATGCTTGCGGCCTGAAGGAGTCACAATATACAACACTTTATGCAAGATGTCCAAGGCAAAGTGGTTCAAAAGAGGGTGGACATTGCAGGAGGTGCTGTTAGCAAAAGACGTCCTTTTTTGGAACGGTAGTACGTCCGCTAGCGGCACAGATGTGAGGAAATGCATAAATTGGTTGGGTACTGTGACTCCTGWTGTTATGAACGGCCTTGAGATCGACGACGATTACAGCGCGTTGCAGAGTATATTTCATGCAGAGAGCAGTAGTATATTGTTTGAGTCCCCGTTTGAGTCAGTGGACGAATTAATGTCTGGACGCAGATGCACCAAGGATGAGGACTATGTCTACTCTATTTTGGGGTTGTTGGAAGTAGATATCAAAATAGAGTACGACATCCCTCTTCACATCTGCAAAAGGAGGCTCTTTTCAAGATTGGTTCAAGAACAAAGAGCTGCAAGTTTGTTCACGCACACGGGCATCGGTGTATTGCCAATCCATAGCGAGTATGGCACGTCGTTYAATCCTGATAATCCGAGGTCGGACCGTGTTGTTTATAGTCTGTCGCGTGAGGGGGTGAAGTTTGCAGGTTGTGGCGTGTATGTCTATGATATTATAGGGACGTTTTATACAAACATCTTCAACAAAACCGACCCAGTAAGGAACTTATGGGAAATAACGAGGATGCTGGGTGACGACCTATCTATGTATAAAGAATTGGTGAAAGCTCTCTATTGCATCRCAGGAACAGATGACAATGAATTCATCAACACCAAAGCAGAGTGGTTTTTCGAGATGGCCAGAGCACTTGCCCCTACTGCCACCGCAGAGTTATTACCTGCTGTGGCAATAAACCCTGATTGCTTACGCTTGCACTCATTGCTTAATCGACCTCAWACTCCYCTGGTATCTTACGGCATGGTGCACGATAACAYCTCTGTGTGTGCCTCTATATTTGCGTGTCTTGAGAGAGTCCCTGAAGATGGMAAATGTCTGTTGCTAGCTCCAGGTATAATTGGCGAAGTTCGTGAGACAGGGATATTGTGTTCAGGGCTGAACGTCTACAGAAGCAAGCAACGGAAAATAGGAGCAACACTAAACTTGACGAGGGGCTGCTTGGATAGCATCTTCCCTGTTGCAAACTTGCCGGAAGTCATTGTGGCCGACAACAAGTTTCGAAGGCATTCTGTAGCAAACTTGCCGGAAGTCGTGATGGGCCACACCGAGTTTCGAAGGCATTCTATATGAAGCCAACCAACTAGACAATTGATTTGAAGCGTGCATATACAATCTTGAAGGATTACAATAAAAACTTAATACCACTAATTCAATATGTGCTAATCCTGCTCTATGATTGAGAGTGGCGAGTTGCCTCAGTGTAGTCACAATTTGTTGGTTTTTGTTAACAACGTYTTACTTGGTCTTCAATTCACCGTGTGCAATGGAAAATTGTTCAGCAAGCAGAGCAGAGCTGCAAAGCAAACAAAGTAACCGAGTATATGAGTTGTATATGACAGGGCTTTGTTGGTACAGTTGCTTTAGAAGCCAAAGCATTCTGAATTTATGAATGAGATACTGATTTTGTATCATGAATCTGAATTCTTTTGCCACTGTAGTATCAAACTACTCTTGCATCATCTGCTGGAATTTGAAAGAGGGATGCCTTCTGTGGCTTATTTTCATAATCATTCCTCGATGCACCTGCTTTCTGAAAGGTTATGTGCTCCTTACTGGCAGCTGATTTGGTCACACTATAWTTGTGTATTTCCAGGTTTATCAAACAGGTTGCAGATCTCCTTGCGACATGAGTTACTGAAGARTAACCAAGCTGGCAAGTCTTGCTGTAGTTCATGTGTTTCTCTGACGTCAACTGAAGCTTTTCACCCACATTATGCTTGTACCCTGCAGTATGCATGAACATTTAGCTCAATGATGTTGACATTGAAATTGACGAAAACATAACTTAGTTCCTTTTGTTGTGCAGGATCGAATCTCTTCATAGTGGACGCAAGTTTGCTGGTCAGATATTCCGATGCAGAGTTTGAATGATATGTTTTCTTGTTGCAAACATAATGTGCTACTGTGTTGCATCATGAGCCAATCCTGTGAATTACTGTAGAATATATAGTAGAAGAAGAGCTTGCAGTTGAGTCGTAAATCTTTGCCATGTGTTCTGGTTTTGCACTGTATCGTGGGGTCTTGGTAACCATAATTGCTGATCAAATCTTGCCCGGAAACTCGTCTCCTTCTGACGTCTACCAGTGACAGGAAGTTTGAAGTTTGAGCTTATTCTTCTCGCCTTGTAAAGCTCACCTGTTCTCCATGGCATCGACTGTGATTTTTGAGTTTCCAAATCCTATCTACAACCCTTTTCACACTGCACGACTACGTGATGAGGGGGAATCCGTGAGTGGCCCGAGGAGCCCTGCCTAGGCCGACCGCAAGCTGACCCCCCCCCGCCTGGGCGGACCCCCTGCCCAGAACGGAGGGGTCTGTTTTTTTTAAAATCTAATTTTATTTTAAAATTAAAATTAATAAAAATTAAAAATTAATAAAAATTAAAAATTATTTAATTATTTAATTGGCTTTGTCCTTGGATAGAGACTATGGCAATGACTCCACATTAAGTTTCGTTTTGAACCTTTGTTTCCAAATCTTTTCTACTTCTGTGTTTACACTATAGAACGTGGCCCACATTCACAGCGCAGAACGCAGAACCCTTGCGTGCACTTGACGCATAGCTTTTTGCTTCTTGACGGTGCGGTGATTGAGTTGTTTTTGTGGTTGTGGGTGCACCTTTGGTGGTGACTATTGTGAGATTGAAAGCATCAAGAAGGGATGCAGGTGATTGTGACTATGGTGCAGGATGAGATGAGGATCTATGACGCATTTTTGGAGAAGAATTTAGGAGGGCATGGTGGATTGGGCGATGGCATGAGCTCAATTGCGACTGTGGTGGACACGGTGGTTTGGGGTTTAGCAACCAGAGAACTTTTGTAAGATACGATTTGGTATGAAACTAGAATTTTCTCCTATGTTGAGAAGTAATTGATACTTGATCACCAAGGAAACCATCTCTTGTTCTGTTGTTGCTCTTTTGAGGATCAGAGTAGGCCTAGAATAAGTGACTTAGTTTCATGTTTTAGTTTTAGGTTACTCTTTGTGCCGTGGATGGGAGCCTTGGTAAACAAAACATCTCAAAATCCAAGTTTGTTTGTTTGGTGAAGGATTTAGAGCTGTAGATTTGGAGTAATTCTCTCTTCATATGGATGAGTTCTATGGGTTTTTTTTAATAGGATTTTAGTATTTAGTTTTCTTTCTTGGAGAAAAGTTGTTTTCATATTTTCATTTTCGTGGATTCAAGGTTTTGGATTTTCGGCTTCATGGATGTGTGCGTTAAAGAAGATTTTACTAAATGAGTTGTTTTGTTGTGTTCTGTAATTTCTACGCAACAGTTTTGATGCTAAGGAACATGGCCGTAGGCATGAGTATGTGAGCCTTGATGATTTGAGATGTATCCTGCCAAAGGTGCCTATTGTTGCTTTTATTGCAACTGCCACACGTAAGTAAGTGTTGAGATCTTCTTTTCTTCTTATGTGAATTGATTGTATGTGAGGTTTGATTTGTTTTGAATTTTGTGTCATTGTGAGGTAAGGTTTTCTGGTAGTGATAGAGTTCCTAGCTAGGGCGCCTCTATGCATTTACATGTAAATGATCATATGTTCATTTTAGCATTTGGTATTGTTTTGACAAGTTGTGGTGATCGTTAGCTTGTGATGATTATCATATGAGCTAATTAGTGCTTTAAATATGTAAGGTGATAAGTATTTCTCAATTGTGGTATTTTGACAAGAAAAATTTGGAAGAAATTCCTATTTCCAAATCCAAAGCAATGGAAAATCTCTCATCTGGAGGATTGTTTGGAGGACCTCCTGAAATAAGATCTTTTCCAATCTGAGCAACAATACTTGATCAGTTATACACTCTTCAAGAGGTAAATATTTAGTTGACAAATTGAATGGTGTTTTGTTTGGCTGTAGATTCTTGGTTAGGAGGAAACAAATCTTTGAAAACTTCATAGCTATTGTGTTGTTTGGGGTAGTTGGAGTTTTCATTTTTTTCACAACTATCTCAATAGGTACAAAGGCTAATCTATGGTCGCTAACCTATGGAAGAGATTGATCTTATTAGAGGGATAGAACCTCCAATTTAGATTGTCTTTTCCATCAAGGCTCCATGTTCAAAGGATGAAAAGAAATCATCTTAGAATTGACTCTTGAACATAATGATTTTAGTTGCTTCATTAAGTGCAAGGATTCGATTGTTATTTTTTTAGTTAGGATTTGACACCTTATCCGTACAAGATATCCTTGGTGCAAATTCAATATCACCCTAAATCCATTCTGATATGTTTAGTATCAATTGTGCACAATTTTTTCTTATATTGACTTTACTATGTTTATGTTTTGTCCATTGTTCTTTCCAACTTTGTTGTATTTTTATCTTTAATTTTATAATCTTAGTGAATTGTAAACTAGTTGTTTATTTCTATCTAAATGTTCTCTAGGAATTGAGATTAAATTTTGTCTCTATGTTCTATTTTTATAAATCTAATGAAGATGTTAGTCTATCCACATTAAATTCTTGCTAAATCTAGTTCACAAATTGATCAATGTAGACTTAATATTCAATTTGAAAATCCTATTAAAATCAACAACTATTACAATATCAAATTTAAAATGAAAAAGTCAAAAAGACCGTAGTGGTCAATTAAAATGAATGAAAAAATGATGAACATAATGAAAATTTATATTTAACTAGTGTAGAAATAACAAAAAATGTAATGTCTTTTGATAAGAATAAAAATATTATTATTCAATAAAATAATCAAATATGTTAATATACATTAAAAATAAAATAAAAACAAAACTGAACTCAATACAAATATTATTCACAATTATAAAATATATATTTTGCAATATAGAATTTGGTCTTATAATTAGAAACAATGTGATTCTTATCTTGAAATAATTATGTATATATTTTAAATTAAAAATTAAAAATATATTAAAAAATATATATATATAGTTTTTAGAAACTTTTACAAATATGAAACTAACCTATAATCAAAATGAAAAAATATCTTAAAATTATGAAATATAAACAAAAATTTGATTTTAATGGAATAGTTTCATTACTCCCTAGCTAAAATGAGATCATCTTAGTTTATCAATCTCCCCATAATTTATTTTGTTTAAATATTTTTTTTAATTCCTCCTCTGTATGATACTTTGATGATACTCTAAATTTTCTATCAATAAAACTAATATMGTTGTTCACCTAAGACAGAGCCTCACGGTCACACCGTTCTTGTTCTACTGGCGTGCGTCACAGGGTCAGGGATATGCTTGTCTCTAATTTCAGGCCTCTTGATCCTCTGTCAGGTAGTGGCGCTTGATTGCAAATTTTTTGTGAACCATACGTTAACCCTTGAAAGACCATCGAAAGACCATTGAGGTCCTTCTATTTGACCCATATTTAGCTTTATAACTCTTCAATTGTGATTTAATATACGAATTGTGATACATTGTTATTTATGTACTATCGTGATCATTAAATTGTATTCAAAAGTATTTGGTCAATGTTTTTCTGATCAAATACCATCAAATTCATAATATACTATATGGTTACAAAGGGCTTCTTGGTTCTTCGAGGGTTAAGGAGGTACCATGACAATACACTCCATGCTCTGGAAATAATTCACTTGTGTTTCTAGCACTGATTCAGGATCAAATTTGACCCTCGTGATAACATTTTCATGTAGGCAGTTGTTTGGTTTGTATTTATCAAGGTGTAATGGCTAAATTTAATGTTGTGAACTACTGTGCCATATGCCGTTGCCAACTTCCCGCAATCTAAATGCAAGTAAAAGTATTTCTTAATTTTTAAAATAAAAAATAACTCAAAAATCTATAACTTTCTCACCACGAGTCGAGACACCACAAAGGTTGTGCAACCTTCCTTGCCAAGAGCTTTCAAAAGGTACCAAGAACGCAATTGGAGGATGCATGGTCTAAAAGATCTCAACATAACAAACAAAACAAACATCCTAACTCACGGTATGGATCTTCTTGTACTGATTGAAATTGTAAATTCCAATTGAGTTTTCTACAATTTTGAAGTCAAAAGTTCAAAAATTAACATTTCTATCAATAAAACTCTAAATTTCATCATTTTCTTGGCACATTGTTCTGAAATAGGTTTTTGTTCTTTCTACTAGATGTTTGGAGTCTATACAATTTGTTGAAATGGATTTGAAATATTCTCTTAGTATAGTGAATTTTTGAATTCTTTGTATTTTTTAAATCCATGACCTCATTTTGCAAATCTAGTTTCGACCTAGGTCAATGCAATTTTGGCTTGGTCAACCACTTGACATACTTCCACTGAAAGGCCATATTGGTTATATTGAGACTTTTCATAGTCTCATTTTTATCTTTGACTCAAAGATAATCCGCTTGATCTCTTTACTAGTAATTTTTTTATAAATAAATAACAATACCATCTTTTAGAATTTCATTCTAGGATCACTATTTGAGCATTATTATTTTTTATTTCAATTATTACTTTTTAAAATAAATTTTTCAATAACCGACTGTCTCAAAATTTGCAAAAAGTCTCAATATAACAAATATGGCCTTATTTGTAATTTTAAAAAAAAATGTACTCTAGTAACACCAAATCTAACCACTAGATAGGACAACTTTTTCATAAAGTGTCTCCACAAATTAGGATGACTTTGATCCAAACAAGAATGAAAAAGGAAAGTCAATTTTAATCCATTTATTGTCCAGAAACTCGACATCAAAGCAATGAGGGGTTAACGTGTAGGGTAGAACCACCCATAACCGACCAACACCATATAGATTGACTTATTTCTAACCAAAGCTAGAATGCTTTTTTTCTCCTTTTCAAGGCTGGGATTGAAAGTTCATGATACATATATCATAGTAGTAAGAAAGTAGGAAGCAATGAGTGAAAAACTAGTTTTTTGAATGATCAAAATTGGAAGAATTTAGAGGAGTGAAAAACTAGTTTTTTGAATGATCAAAATTGGAAGAATTTAGAGATTGGTTAAAAGTTCATGATACATATATCATAGTAGTAAGAAAGTAGAAAGGAATGAGTGGAAAACTAATTTTGAATGATCAAAACTGGAAGAGTTTAGAGATTGGTTATTGGTCTGGAAATACGTGTCACCCTTGAACTTCATTATCTCCTCCTGGGATTTTGCGTAGTCTTTCAAGGATTCTGTAGTTCTTTTCTCATGTGTTTCTTGGATTTTTCATCAGTTGGTGATATTTTTGTGCTTTGAGATGAATTTCACTTAATGTACACGGAAATCACTGAAGTATTTCTTGGAAAGCAGTTTCATACCCCCTCATGTGTTTTGGTACTGAGATATTACGAGTCTAATTTTGCTTTTCGTGTGTATGAAAACCATGTGATAACCAACAAGTGAGTGCAAGAACTCTCAACTTTTGAAAGAACTAGTAACTTTGATTGTACTGGCCACTTGAGGAATTTGATGTGATAGTGAGTGTAACAATGTGGGTGCATGGCAGGAATTGTAGTTTTATTTCATTAATCAAGTTACATTTTTATCTAACATATGTAATTATGTAACATATGAGTTTTGAGAGCCCTATATTTACTTGATTGGGTTCATGTAGGTTGTTAAATGTATTCCATTTGAGAGTTCTTCATATGCTATTTAATGTTTGGACTCTTAGTCTTTAGAAATCTTGCAAGACAAGTATGAAAGATAATGATGTAGCATGCTATATTTCTTTTTGCAACAAGTGTTGGCTAGCATTCAAGAACTTTACATTATGCATGCGCCAAAAAGCAAGTTAGGTTTGTTTCTTTTTTCATGCTTTCTTGAGTGATGATGTTCTATTACATTTTGAACTTCTTGGGTTTTGGTAAAATTTGTGCATATTCTTGAATACCTTTTCGTGTATATATTTGGGATTTCAAGCATTGTCATCCTTGTGTTGATAATTCTTGTCGTGTTTGGTTAAACTGTTGTTTTCATAGTACGTATTATGCAAATGGTGTTTTAAATAATTTGTGTTTCATGACTTACTAACATTTTGAATTTATTGGATCATTGAGTGGCTTAGAGGTGACTGTTGACTACAAATTTGGTGTTGTAGCGGTTACTACATKGAGCCTCCTTTGCCACCATTGGAGTGCACCTATGTTTGTATGCTTTTTTCTTGGCATCTGGAAACAAAATAAAGACTTAAATACTATTGACTTCCTCTCCTTCAATTGTAATCTCTAATTCTTGAGATAATTTTATTATGGGCATGTGCATATCAATGCATGCGCTAAGTTGGAAACTATATATTGCTAGAGGGGTCTACCATTGGTTGAGACGTTGAAAGACCTTGCCATGCCTGATGCCTTCAGTTCTAGTGCTTTTGATCTCATTCAAATCATTCTAGCTATTGATACATCAGCTCTAGTTGCCTTTTCATTTGAGCCAGAAAATTCAGAGCATCCTTGAGCCCATTTTGTGGAAACTGGTAACCATGAGAATGGATTGCACCCAAGTCTAGTCAAGATTAGGAATATTGGAAAGTTCTCAAGAAAGTCAGTGATATGGTGTTCAAAGGTCACGAAGAGTGGTACTGTGGATTGAGGTGTTGAGCGGTGTGTTGACGTATCCAGAAAGCTTTTGGTCTTTTGGGCTTATGGACAAATATCTCTTGTCAATTAATTAGGCTAATTTACATGTAAACCTGCACGAGGTTATCGGTTATTTATTGCTTTCTGGTTGAGATTAGACGAGAGAAAGTGAGAAACGAGACGTGCAGCTAGGAGTGGGTGAGGTAGTCTCGGAAAGGATCCACTCAGTCTAATCCGTGTCCATGCCGCAGCTTTGCAGAAGCATTGTAGGTCCGTCTGGTTGTTCCATCGCTGAGGTAAAACTCAGGAAGGTGATTCCGGTCCTTCCTTCCACGGAACTGGAAAAGACCCACCTCATGGAGGACCTCTCCATAATGGGCTTCCTAGGGCTGGTAGATAAACCCTGGGGGTTTAAGGAGGAACGGATGGTGAGGGAACTTTTGGGGAAGTTGTCAAATTAGTTTGACAACACCATCCAAGGAATTCCGACCCGTTGGACAGAAGAGGGATGACGCGAGGTTTACACTTTCCGGTCATGAGGTTTAGGAATGGCCAACCGGAAGGATGAACCGGACCGGATGTAATCCGGTTTGACCGGTTAGGATCAGGCCGAAAGTTCCGCACAGAATTTTGGCGGGCTTTTTGACTTTGTAAATTTGAAAAGTTGTATATAAGTCAGTCTTTGCGAAGGAAGCTAGGAGTCTTTTTCCTTCATTCTTCTTGTGCTCTCTATTTGCTCCTTGTTGTGTGTCTCTCCATAGTGTGGCAAGGTTGTATGGTGAGGAGTTAGGAATGCGCTTGGCGATTTTAGGAGTAATTTCTCCCCTTGGTGGTTTGTGTTTTGATTCTAAGTGCATGGGAGTGGGTAGTGAAGTGTTGGGAGTGGATTCTAGTTCCTTAGCACCTCTAAGGTTTTAGGGTACACTTGCAACCAGGGTTGTTCGAGCGTCCGGGTACACTTGCAACCAGGGTTGTCCGGACGTCCTCTGACATTTGGATAGGTGAGGCCGTCCGCCGGGGCCGTCCGTGCGGACGCGAGTCCGTCGGACTGTCCACCCGTCTGCCCGTCCACGGTCCCCGTGTCCACGTCCACGGTCCGCCAAGTCGTCGGCCCGTCCGCCCGTCAGACCTACCCCGTCTACGAGGTCGTCCGCCCGTGCCCATTTGCCCGTACCCGTCCGCCAGGTCGTCCGTCTGTCCGCGAGGTTGTCCGCCAGTGCATGTCCGCTCGTCCGCCCTACCTCGTCCGCCAGGTCGTCCGCCTGTCCGCGCGGTCGTTCGCCCGTCCGCGTCCGTCTGGTCGTTTGCCCATCTAGCCGTCCGCATAAAAGCCAAAATTTGGTTTAGGGATTAGTTTGACTTAGAGGTCTTGTTTTGGTTGTTTACAGTTTAAAAAAAAATATGAAATTGAATTTTTTTGCCACTAATCCCCTTTGGTGTTTTCCGCTTTTGAAAAAACATTGAAATAATTTGGGTTGTTTATGGTATTTTTTCGCATTTATGTTTAATTTCTCCTGGTCGATTACTCATACGCATGTCGAAAGTGTTCATCTGGTATAAGCCATCTGTGAGTTGTAGTAAATCAATTGATGACGTGGGCAAATCTACCACGATGATCGTCGCCTTCCAAGCAAAGTCGACGCAAGTAGGACTCAAACATGCCGGCAAAGTTGGTGTGACTTAACTTCGTGATGTTTGGTGTTTTGCGATGCAACTTGTAGTACTCTTCTGACATGCAACCTTTATTGATGGCTTGAGCTATCTTACCAACCGCATATTCCTCTGATGTGCGTGATAAATGTAGAATGATTTCCACATCCGCATCTCTACGGTGTAAGTACGCAATACTTGGTGCCACCCACCACCTCTTCTTCAAAGCTTCATTCATATCGCTTGCCGAAGTGAATGTGTACAAAGATTCAGGGGGGTCAGCGGCTAAGCTTGTCATGCCCCAATCACACACTCCAATATACACAAGAGATTCATCTGCTGGAAAATGAAACATAATGTTGTCCAACGAAATGTCATTGTGCAAATGTCCAGCTGTGTGCACAGCATGCATAATGTGAAGCAATGCCCATGCAAGCTCCGTACGCTTCTTCCTAAAACGTTGCAGACGGTAAGCGTTGGCTTCTTCTTCTACAGAAATGTTTTTATCATAATGTACCCGAATGAATATGTTGTCCGGATAATTATAATCCATGTTCAACATCTGCCTCAGTGTTCCACCATTCCACCAAAACGAATATCCTTCGTTTTGCTTGGCATGCACTGCAAAGAAACGTATCACTCCATCATGTGCGTTTCAATACTTGGTCCACTAACGTTTTTGGCCTTTGCGGCCTTCTTTGCTCTCGGCATTGTCTTGAACTCTTTGTAGTACTTCGTGACAAGGTTTATGTCAGAGATGTATAATACTCCAATTGAAAAGTATCGTATGTGCCAAGACTTTTAAAAAAAAAACAAGAAGTGGGCCCCAGGAAAATGGACTCTTTCCTTCCTGATGAGAGGAGTCAATGGAGGATAGACCACCAAGCTCTCCGCTCAACATTTGCAAGAGCAAGGGGGAAGAAGACAGTGAGGGGCGGACGGAGCGTCCGCCCCTTTTATCCCTGGCGGACGCTGTCAGCTCGTCCGCCAGATCGGACGGGCCAAACGAGGCGGACCACCCACCGGCGGACCGATCCAATGGCTGGGGTCAAGCGGACGGGCGCTGTTAGGCGATCGCTGTCGTGCCCAACAGATCGGATGGACGACGCGAGGCGGCCGATGAAACGGGCCGACGATCCGACGGTCGGATTAGCCGCCAAGCGGATGGGCCGACAGGCGGATTTCAGGGTTTTTCAGGCAGCGGACTTCAGGGTTTCACGATGGGCAGTCGGGCGGACTGTCGAGCGGACTGTCAAGCGGACGAACGGGTGGAAGGGCGGACGGGTGGTTTATTTCGGACTGCTGTCCGTCCGATGGATTTGGCGGACTCCACAAGCCGTTCGATCCAACAAACGGACGCTCTGAGTGGCGGACGGAATCAAAATGATTTCACGTTTTTTTTGGGAAGGCTGGAACCCCCGTAGGAATCAAATTTGATGTGCCTAACTTTTAATTTTTTTTTTTTAATCACCCAAGACTACAAAACCATAAACCTCAATGTCATATTAAACTATGAAACCAATTTCATGCTCCAATATAATTGATGCATAAACTACAAATATATTTCGTTAGTGTAAAAGTACATTTTCCATTTGTGTTTTACTTTTTCCCAAATTGAAGTTGAAAATTCCAATTATTGCAATTCTCTAAAGCCAAACTTGGAAATGAAATTATATCAATCATGTAATACATTAAAGTAATGAAGATTATTTATCATAATTGAAAAAAGAGACTATTGTCCATAACTTTCATGCTTAGACCTCTTTGTTTTGTAGAGGGTGAACTTTTGGTCACTTAAATAATTTAATAAAAAAAAATTCAGATTCATGTTTATTTTCTATACCATCAGAAAGTTGCCTTCCAAATTTCTTGCTCTTCTTAGCATTTCTACAATAAGTAGAGCCACAAACAACTTCCACACGCAACATGGGGCGCAAAATAGTTCAATCACCTTATAACATATTGATAATTTATTAGTCATCATAATAATATAAGGGATTACGCTTCCACATGACGAAGACATTAGTAGACCCACAATGTTCTATGTCGCTTGCACTTAAATACATATTCAAATACGAGTCAGTATCATTTATTGACATGGTTGTGCTATGACATTATTTCAAATGTCTACCAACAAATTTCGTGAGAAACAGTAAACTCTACGTAATCTATTCTAATATTCTTCAGGATCTACAATAACTGAAAAACTGGGCGATTCACTTATTCCGAATCGGAGTCGGAGGCATCTTCATCTTTAGAATCTCTTGCATTTGACCTTACTAATCCAACATATGGTCCGCCGCCGTAAATCTCTCCGTGTTCGCTTTGTCCACTTCCATGTGGGTAAGGATTGTAGTAAGTGCCTCCAAAAGCAAGAGGAGGGATTGGGGCATGCTCTTGAGATCCTCCTTGACTTGAACCTCCGTGGTGAGACCCTCCCTGATATCCATAGGAACCATGTGGGTAAGGGTTGTATTGAGCACCACTTTGGCCATCTCCGGGACCTTGTATACTATAATTTCGTTCGTAGGTTCTGCCATGCGCGTGATGCCGACCGCGATCTTCTAAGCTTCTACGCATTGCCTCTTGCACTTGCTGTTCGTATTCAATGTTGTGCCGAGCTTCCTCGCGTTCATGTCTCTCTGCAAATGTCACGGATGTTGCATCATCACGAACATCGTTGTCATTACTCCATTCATCTTCGACATCTGGCAACACAACCGAAGGAAACTGTCCGAAACCGCGATTGGACCATTCTGGCATGCAGTTGCTTACGCCAGTCCAATTAGTATCAATCATTCCTTGTTCACGTGTGAAGTTCTTTACGTTGCGTCCTGCAACCGTGCGCCAATCTACCTCTTTGTGAAATACAATCTCTGTCCAAATCATGGCCATGTTCGAGTAGTTTATGACATTTGGTTTGGAGACTGGTAATCCTGATGCGGATGTTATTTCCTCATAACGACGGACAAAATGTTGGCTCATGCACGTGGACATTTGCCCTTCCCAACGACGAACTAGCACCTCAGCGCGTTCTTCTGACCACAATTTAGAAAGGTGCATCATTTTCACATATTTTTTACATGTTGTGCAATCCCAAACTTTCTTTGGTTCATCTTCCCATCCAGGTTTTGCCACGCATAGGGGATTCTTCCAATCTTCCCAATTTATGTCTTGCAACTTCGTTTTTTTACTTCCTCGCGATGGTGTTCTTTTAGGCATGATGACCACGATACAATTGTATAAAGTGTCCAAGAAGTGCAATGGATTTGTAGTGTTAGCGTTTTCCGTATGCAACACCGAAACAATCAAACACCATGGAAAAACAAGTGAAAACCGTTCACACACCAAACTGAAAGGGGTGCACAGATACCCGAAGGCATCGGATCACCCACTCCAAAAAGGAAACGATTGTGCCCAAATGAGCTGTCCGCCCATCCTTTTATACCGTCCGCATTGTACGGATTGAAGCGGACATGTCCCGTCCGCATCGGGCGGACCACACAAGGCGGACGGTCAGATCGTGCGGACAGCAGCGACCGACCGTGCCATCGGATGGGACAGGGACGGACGGACGGATGGGCGAACACAGCGGATGGGGCGACCACCACGCGGTTTGCCGATGTGTCCGACGGACGGGGGGACGGGTGGTCATAGGCGGCGGCGGGCGGACTCTTGCTCCAGGGTGAACGGATTGGTGGACGGGTGAAAGGACAGATTGTCTGGCGGACGCGTCGGCAGACCGGACGCACTGCCTGGTGGACGGACGGGCTGGCGTTCGGTTGAACGTGGTCTGGAAGGCACGGGCGGACGGATGACAGGTCAAATTTGGACAGATTAGGGTTTAGGGTTTAGGGTTTAGGGTTACAGCAGAAATTCGAATTTTGAAGCAAGATTGCCAAGCACCCGAAATTAATAAAAAATGGTGGTAATTCTTAGAAACTTGTAAGGGCATGTTCACGCAAGTTTACTGAAATTTGATTCTGAGATATAAAATATCAAGACATTTAATTTGTGATTTGCTCAATACTTTGATCATGAGCATATTTCATTCAATTGATTGAACAAACTATCAATCTACCATGAACCATTGAAMCCAATTTGAAATGTTYGCATGCATATTTTTGAARGCATGGTACTCATTATTCCAAGTGTGAAGGTTTACTTCACGCCATTCTAATCATTTYTGCAAAAATGTGGATGATTTTTRTTTCAATTTTAACCCTAAACCCCAACGCTAAATAATATCATTAATATGAGATAATAATATCATGAAAACTTGTGGGGAAGGCTTTCTACCTTCATGACTATTAAATCAAATGGAACTAGTTAGTTCATAATAATGCGGTTCACTTCCTTTTTTATTATTTGAAGAACATCAATTTGTGATTGTATAGAGTCATAGAGATAATACATAAAATGAAACGCATAAACTAACGATTTGGTAGCTCTATTTAGGATGTACACTAAAATAATCTCTAATAATTAAAACATGCAACAAATAAAGAGTAGTTCCTAAAGTGGGTTCCCCGTCCTCTCTAATAATCTTTAAATTGTTTAAAATCCATGTGGCATWTTACTTTTAGTTTTCATGAAGTGACGCCATGTACTTTACCATTTTATGTGCACAAAGAATATGAAACTGGAGGCACTTAATTTTATGACTAACAATATTCAAAATGGACTTGCAAAAAGGGTTGTGGGAAAAACAACATTGGGCATCTTTTTGCTTATATATATATATATATGTATGTATGTATAAAATACACAATGCCAATTTCAGACCGCCATTTTTTTGGGTGCTCGTAGAATTCTATAACTTCTAGATTTCTGAACTGGGTCCAAGAATTTCTTCTACTACTCTGTGAAAATTTTAGTTTCAAATAAATCTTATAATTTATTTTGCTCGGAAGATGCTTCCATTGTCCTTAAAACAAGATTGTATATAACTTTCCTATTATYAGGCCAAATATAATGAATGAAAGCCTAAACGTGACCCAAAATTTTGTTCTTCGTGTAGTTTTTCATTTTAATTGCTTTCAATCTGAATGTATCACAGTGGAACTCCAATAATCTAATTTTTATTCCAATTTAATTDCTTTCCAAAATGTTTATAATTGCAAATTATGTGACACATTAAACATAGTATCTTGAACGCTCAAAAGACAAAACTTCTTAGTTTTTTCTTTTGAATTTAATTTTGTTTGACCATTTGTCAATTATACACCGATTATGCCGTGTTGTTTGACATTGGTACTTGGTCTAATTTCAGAAAACTTTCATACGATCTTAAGCATTTTTTATTTTTTATAATTACGTAGAATTTTATACTAAAATTTCTTGAAAAAGTCATATTCAATTCAATTTGATGTTTTCAATTAGGAAAAAATAAAATCATGTTTAAACCATATATTACTACATGTAATAAACATTTTGTGCACCGATCAGAGGAGGTGTGGCGAACACTTTTTGGCAAAAAAAAAAGGAGTAAGGGATACATTAATTACAGTGTGGCGTGCATGGTGTACGCGGAACTGATCTTGCTTAAAAAGGTGGATTGGAGCACGTATCCAACGACAAAGGGCTTGGAGCTTCTGTTGGAGAGCAACCAAAAAGATATACCGGATTCATACAATGTAAAGGGTCAAACACATGAAGCAATTGAACCCACGGGAGTACCGTTGAGACCTATAATGCGTCGAAGAAAAGGCAAAAAGCCCGCGGACGATGAAACGCACCTCAAGTGCACCGGAGCTTCAGCGGAAGTGAAGACAGCACACTTGAAAACTACGGAGGAAGAAACGTTTCTAACTCCCCAAGCGCTTTTCATATCCCAACCAGTGATAACAAACGTGCCTATCCCTTCCACAATTGCAGAGCCTGAGAACCTGGAAGTGGAAAGCGTATCACGTTCTTTGTTACGAAAAGAGGTCAGAAAAGACAAACTGGACCGCGCCAATGCTATCATTGACAATCTCATTGACAGCAACGCATTGGACTCCATCTTTGGGTCTTCAACTCAGTACCTGCCAGCCACGTCAAGTCTAATATTGAGTGAAGCTGTGGAGATTTCTTCGCCACTACCGAATGAAATGGCCTCCGGGTGTGTGGCTGCATCCACATGCGTTGGTGATACAGAAATCAAGAGCAACCACCCGCATCTATCGAAACTGAGCACTTCGCAACTGGAGGTTCTTCGTGCCATGCCCAATCGGAGTGAATTGGAGAATTTGTTGAAGTGCTTTGATGGTTTCCACTCATTCGAGGAACAACAAAGAGCATCTAAAACCGAGCATCATGGCGCTGACTTTTCTCCCTCGCAACATACAATGAGGGTGGCCGAATTTGTGAACTGCGCTGCCGAATTGACATGTTCTGCTCAATTTGTAGCCGAAATGACCTCGCGTGTTGTGGAACTAGGAGAGCAATTTTCCGCAATGTCGCCCCAGCCTCTCTCTTCAGCAATGACTTTCTTAAAGTTCACCACTTCGCTCGAACCACTTTACTCGAACCTCTTCTACAGGACCGTTTAAAAATATTGGAGAAAGTGGTGGCTTATAAAAAGGAGAACCAAGAGTTGCGGAAACAATTGGAGACGTCCAATGACTCCAATCGCACCATTCTGGATGAACAGAAGCAGAGGTACGTTGAACAATATGCAAATTGGCAGCGCCAAGAACGTGAGTATGACGAAAAAATTAGGGACCAGAGGATGTTCATTCTTGAATTTGAAGACCAAGTCATAGAGCTATATGACATTCTAGCTTCATGTGGCTTCCCAAATGTTCCGAGGAGGGCAAGAACTGAAGACTTCCCTGATTCGGATGAGGGTGACGACCAAAACGAAGGGCTCGTAGTAGTACCGACTGTACCGGTAGTACTAAACTACAACCCTGTCCAAGATGCTTCTGTGTAAACCGAATCAACTGATCCGAATGTGTTGATGGATAAATTAGAGGAGGCAACCATGCAGAATCTTGTTCTTGAAGCTGAATTGAAACGATTGAAGAGAATATTGGACCTCGACAACCCTAAAGTTGAAGGTGAGTTGCAAACTCGCTGGCTAACATGCATACAAATGCTCCAAGATAAACCCTCCGTTGTATCTCGATCAATGAAGGCGCTTTGCCAATTTACAATGAATTCAGATGAGGAATGCAACGTCGTTGAGTCTTCATTGTAGAAATTCAGAAGTGCGTTTGATGCAAGTTCGTCGGGGTCAACTTCAATAACATATTGGGGAGACGTGGATGCCATGTTTGATCGGTTGCATTACGCCCAAAAAGAAGAGCAAAGCCACATTACTTGGTTGTTGGAAGCAGAGGAAAGATGGGTATCCTATAACACGCTTTCAGCACACATCCTAAACAAAGACAAGACAGTATTGCATACGTGTGATTCTGCGCTTGAGATCTTGACGAAAAGATGTTGCCTTTGCCTCGTCCCGTTTGGTCCTGAAGGAGCCTTGAGTCTAGGCCAATGTCGGCACACTTTCCATGTCACGTGCTTGGCCAAGTACGCAGTCACTTGTTCTATTTGTCCAGAGTGTCGTTCTCCTTTCAACCTTAGGTTGTACGAAATGCTCGGGATCACCGCAAGCATGCCCCCTGGCCATGAATACAATCGGTGGACCCTTTCCCTTGACCAGAACCCCTACAGATTTAGCAATTACTTGCATTGGGAGAAACCTCTAGCATGGGATGCAGTTTCTCAAACCCATGAAGTGTACGAGGGCTCTGGATTTCAGGCGGATCCTTTCATGTGGATGACCCAAGATAAAGAGGTGGAATTGCAAGCCCGGACCCTTGAATCTGATGAAGTCCGCGAACTGTTTCGTCGTAGCATGGGGGGCATTGGAGCGTGCATAAAAGATTCTTCCGTATTCCTCAGAAGGCCGTGGAGAAAGGGCCGGACAGAAATTGGCTGGAGGTAAAGCGTGATCCAAAGTTTGATGATTTGTACGGAGTATACAATCATGCTTTAATCGGGAGGGCCCTTTTTTTGGTGAAGTTGGAAGAAGCAGCAAGAATTCGTGCTGTAGATGGGTTCGCACTGTACGGGGAGGCATTTGTGCCCATTGCCAATTACTTTGATAGAAATATAGATAACATCATAGCTGATTGGAGGGCATTTCTCTTGGACGGGTCCCGACCTAACTGGGTACATAATGCGGACGATGATGAAGTAGTCAATGCAATGGTGCTCCGAATAGATATGGGATTGCGAGCTTTCGTTGCATGGCATGAAGAGTACGTTGTGGTAAAGCGAAAACGTGACCTTGAAGACGAGGACGACCACTCTCTTGAAAGCAAACGACAATTTTTGGAGGCTGATAGAGTAGCTGAATCTGGAGGGCTAGCAGTCACTGAGAGCCTGGGGTACAGGACACGTAGTAGTACTACAAGACTTCTGGTACAAGCTGGGCCAAATAATGTTTCTAGAGAGGGTAACGCAGATCCAAATTAGGAACGCTGTATTGCCTTTAGCCTCATGTGGATTGTGATTCCAGTCTCAGTGGATTGAATATTGCTTCACAACAATCTTTACAATGTACCTTTTATTTCTGCATAATATATAATTATATATGAAGTTATATTAGCACGCATTGTACTTTTGAATGCAATTTGTTTTTTTTTAAAATATTGAATTTCCAATTTTGTGACCCATTCCGCCCGTCTGTCCGCCCAAAGGCCTGTCCGCCAGTCCACCCGCAGCCCGTCTGCCAAGTTGTCCGTCCAACAGCCCGTCTGCTAGGTCGTCCGCCAGGTCGTCTGCCCGACAGCCCGTCCGCTAGGCCGTTCGCCAGGCCGTCCGCCTATCGGCCCGTTTGCCAATCTATCCGCGTGTTCGCCCGTATGTCCACGAGCCCGTCCGCCAGGTCGTCCGACCATCCGACCGCGCGTTCGTCCGCCAAGTCGTCCGCGTCCGCCTGTCCGTCCGTTCATCCGATAGCCCGTCCGCTAGTTCGTCGTCCGCCAGGCAGTCGGGCAGTCCGTTGATCTTCCTATCCGCCAGCCCGTCGTGGCGTCCGTCTGTCCGCTTGTCCGTCCACCGTTGGCGCGTCCGCCCGCCTGTCCGTGCGCTCGTCCGATCGTCCGTTATACCGTTAGGCATGAAATTTTTTTTTTGGGCCTCTACAACGGTCACTTCTCTTCCACTTGATGTGCAAAATATAAGTGCTCTCGCATTCCTCATTTGCAAGCACCCTTGAGAAACCAAACGCTAAGATTTCCAAGAGCTAGGAGCCATAACATTTTGTGTCCTTTGCTTGGTAATGCATAGTTTGGTGGACGGGGGGGCTTTGCTTTGCAAGGCTTTGACATTATACTTGTGACATTCTCATATGGTTCATTGAAACTGAATTCTCTTTAAATATAAGCGTGGAAGTGCAACGATAATTTCGAACAATGAGCAAGGATGGGTCCTCATGGTATACTATCCCGTCGAATGGCAAAGTTCAGTGCAAGGTTTGTAACTCTGTACCGTCCGCCCGTCTGCCCGACAGCCTGTCCGCTCGACAAAACCGCCGGTCTGCCCTAAACCGTCCGCCCGTCACCCCCTAAACCGTCCGCCCGTCTGCCCGACAGCCTGTCCGCCCGACAAAACCGTCGGTCCGCCGGTCCACCCGAATGACCCGATCGCCCGACTGAACTGCCCGTCCGCCCGCGAAACCGCTCGACCGCCCGTCGTTGCATCCACCCGTCTGCCCGACCGCCCGTCATCGCGACCGCCCTAAAACCGTTTGCCACGCCGCCTGTCCGCTATCTCGTGCGCGCGGACGGCCTCCGTTCGCCAGGACCTTCCGTCCGCCGTCCATCCGCCGAACGTGAGCGTCCCGCGGACTCGGACGTCCGGACGTCTGATATTTGGACGTAAATTACTCCGGGACGTCGGACGTGGACAACCTTGGTTTCAATACAATTTAAATATATCCTAACCCTAAAGCCATCCACCCATCTACCCGTCCACCGGTCCGCCCGACTGCTCGACTGAACCACCCGTCCGCCCGTCCGCCCGACCGCCCTAAAATCGTCTGCCGTGCCGCCTGTCCGCTATCTCGTGCGCGCGGACGGCCTCCGTCCGCCAGGACCCTTCCATCCGCCGTCCGTCCGCTGGACGTGAGCGTCCCTCAAACTCGGACGTTCGGACGTCTGATTTTCGGACGTAAATTACTCCGGGACGTCGGACGTGGACAACCCTGCTTGCAACCGCCTAACTTCGCACGGTTGGAACTTGGCATCAAGGTCGTTGTAGTATGAGAGGATTGTACGGAGGGTCTTTGTGTGACCTGTGATGCAGATTGCCATCTGGATTGCTGTGAAAGATCAAACCGGGTCCGGATTAGATTAGGAAAGTAGAGGATAGGATAAGTTGGTCTTTAGCCACTACGATTAACAAAAGGATTGGCAAGCCTGCCACTCTCAAACGCAAGCGGCAAACCCTCTGTCCCTCTAATGGTGAAACATAGGCAAAATTAAACTGGATAGGAAACTGGAGTGTGTAAAAGTAGACCGGAACGGATTGGTTTGAAAGTGGTATCTAGGATCGGAAATAGAAGGTTATGACATTGTGGTAGTTTTACAGGTCGGGTAGGTTCCGGAACCGGAAGGTGAAGGAAATATATCTGTAGTTTCTATGTTGGGTGTTGTTTCCGGTTTTAGATCTAGGACCGGAAAGTGGAGAATTGAGACTGACTAAGCTTAGAATCATAAATAGGCTAGATACTTCACAGGATCTCGTTGGTTCAATCTCTTTGTTATGCTCTAGGGTGATTTTTGGGAGTATAACGAGGAAATTGCTTGCCCTGTGTTGCGACAATCCGGCTCCAAATTTCTTGCGGTGTCTTCAACAGAAGAGGGCTTGTTCTGCTTAGGGAATGCAGTGTTGTAATTGAGGCCAGCCAAGTCTGCGTACGTATCCTCGCTATCACTGAGGTCGATGACATTTTTGGTAGGCTCTCCCTCTTCCTCCTCCTCATGCTCCTTTTCCTTTTCTCTCCTCCTTGCTTGAGCATCAGATTCCGGCAAACTTTTAGGTCCCGCTGTTGGCCTGCGGGCCACGACCCCAAAATCTTCGGCGGAAACCTCAACAGTAGCCATTTGGAGGTCACCTGCGTTAGACCCAAACTCGTCGATAGCAAACTCTGACTGAACCTGGTTTTCAACGACAACCCTCCTATCAGCCGGCGCCTCCACTTCTGCCTCTTTCGACAATGAGGACTCCGAAGAGAGCTGGGCAAACGTAATTTGTCAGACAAGGTGAGTTATCGTGCAAAAAATCGTTCAGATCACTCATCCTAGCAAAGCTTGTCATCTCCATGAGCTTGTCCTTTGCGTGTTTATCAGCAATGTTGTAGCAGTGAAGGTCATACAACTGCATGCACACTGTCATGTATTAATAGAAATTTTGAAAGCAGAATTCTATACCCCCGAGGAGATTACTAGCAATTTTTAGAAAACTACATGAGTTAAAAGATAGGGTCTATTTAATTCAAAGGGAAAAAATTTTATATAATTTTTAGAGCTACTATAGGGTCTATGAAATGCTACATATTCTAATATATATAAACTAAAGTATGTAAAAAGATCATATAGTAGGAATTTTTTATTAATAAGTTAGCCTTGACAGATGGGAATTATACAAATTTTTTATAGTATAGTGAGTATAAGTGTAGACAAATAATTTTGTGTGGATGATAAAATATGCACAATCCAATAAATATTGGGGATGTCCTCTATCAATTTGTCACTATTGTTAGATCATTTCAGCTTGTCTATAAAAGTGTCAATATTCCAAAAATATAAGGGCATCTAAGAATCTATTGCTCTAAGAAAAAAAACGTTGATTTGTAAATCTACAATGAACGCTATAAGGAAACAGGGGTATAAATGACTTGTCCACAATGACTGCAAGAACAACAATGATTTTAAAATGATTTTAAAATGACTATTTTACAATCATTGTTGTTGGTGAAGTTATTGTGAACAAGTCATTTATATTGGAATGCAAAGAACTTATATTGCAATGAAGGGAGAACACAACAAGTGAATGGAAGGGGTGATGAGCCCAAGCAAGGGGCTACCCTCTTATACTACTCTACTACCAAGTGCCATGACTAACCATATGAGATAACTCAACACTAGAGGGCTGCCCCTCTCTAATAGCACCCAAATAGGGCTCTCCCTCTCTACTAGCACCTTGGTTGGCTACAAACAACTCCTACACCTTGGTTGGCTACAAACAACTCCTAACTAAGGTCAGCCCATACATAGGGCTCACACATGAGTGCCTTAGTGTTCTACTCACTAATCTCAACAATTTATACCTCTATTTTCTTATAGTGGAAGGATGTATGACAAAGGATTTTCTTCCTATAAAGATCCATTAAAGAAATGTTTTAGGTTTGGAGGTACTTTCACTCCTATGGGGCATAGGGTTAGTGAGGACTCTAGACTAGCTATCTCACTATTTAATTGGTGTTGTGTTTGAGTAAAAGGTGAATAGGACTTGCTTTGGTTATTAGATTGATGATATTGCTTTTGGGGGATTCATATTACTGCTTTTCTAACGTTTTTGATATTGTGTGAAGTCTGAAAACAATGACAATGACAAACATTCAAAGAACAATCAACTTAAAACAATGACAGGTCTTTATACTTGGGTTGAATGTCATGATTGTTTGATGCTCATGTAATGTTGCATGTTCCTTTATATAATAGATTGATTGAAATACTTGGCTTAGAATTTAGAAATATACAAAACTAGGGTTGAATTGCACATTCTTATTTATTACTATGTGAAATTGTATTATGGAACTAGCACCTCATATATCAAAAAATTAAGTATAAATGTAAGTCATTGGTCTTATAATAGTATATATTGTGTATGTATATGAAAAAACTGGACATATAAGTTTTACATGTAAACTAGCCCAACTATAAAAAACATTAAAGAATATATAAAAAACTATTGGATATTGGAAATATGCTCGTAATATTTTTTTATGTAAAAATAGGGTCATCTTAAATACAACAATCAAGGTAAATAGCCCTACATCAAATAACCTCTTAACTCAGGTGTATATCTTAAATTATAAGGAGTGATCTCCCCGAGTCTATACCATTCAGAAAGTTCAATAAAATTATCCTCGCCTCGAATATGAGGGTCATAGCAAGAAAGGGTAGTACTATTTCCTAGTCACAATTGAAACCACTCTCTCATTGTTTGCTATAACTTTTGAAGCTCAAGTCCAATAAACATGAAATTTTTATTGTACATGTCTAACTTTATGGTAATCAGATCACTTATTTTATAGAAATTTTAAAAAATCATTTTATATTTAAAATTTATTTTTGTTAATTTGTCACAGAATGCGATTTTGAGTGTTCACTACGTTATGAGTTCCCAAATTTAATGATTTGGAGTTAAAACTTTTGTGGTCTACCTGCATAGTAAAAAAACTTGTATCTATCAAAGGAAATCTAAAAATACATTATTTTATGTCATCCACATGAGTACAAACAGCACTCCTATTGCACGCACTTTTTGAACATTGAAGATGGGTCTTGGATCATTCTTTAGGTGAAATCTCATTACCATCAACTCTTCCCAAATGGAAAATTTTTAGTTTTTAAAAAAACTATTTTTTCTATTTTTTATAAATTAAAATGTGAAATTACAGTGACTGCAACTATTTTCCTCAGATTTTGCACTTTTCTAGTTCACCTACTTAGAGAATTTTTCTATGCTTTTTTTTCCTAGGGTACCTTTTTTTTAAAGGTTTATAAATGAAAAATATTTTTCACTTTTTTTTAGAATTGTTTTTCTAATTTTAAAGTACTTCTAAAGAAAAAAAATGAGTATTGTAAAAAACGCTACGCTTTTTGGACGCCCTTTCTTGCAATGACCTATAAACAAAACTGGGACACTCTCTCCTAGATTACGGAGATACAACAAACAAGAAGTAATATGCATGCCTTTCATTTACTATAGCAGAGAAAGTTATCTTCGACTTGAAGATAATGAAATCTATGTAATTTAGGAATAACCTTAGCAGCAATCAAGAATTTCGATCCTGAGTAGACGCTAATCACGTTCTCTCTAGGAACAGCAAAACTCTGGAGAATATCAACATAGAACTCCATCCTCAATTCACCGGGATGGACTCGGTACTTTGCTTCGTTGTTGAAGTGGGAATCATTGTAGAAGGGTATATATCGGACGTGGAATATACCTTCTTTATACATTCCTCTCCCTTGATTTTGCCATCTTCCTCAATCCTGAAGAGGAACAAGAGGGGCACTGGTGGCGCAGCAACAATTTGGTTGGTCACGTTGTTTAAGCGCTCACCCTTAGAAAGTTTATACATAGACTTTTTCAGCTTGTACTTCTTCATATGCTTCTCAGCGAACATCGTGGCCTTGCTCAACTCAAAAGGGGTGCTACAAATCCGTAGCCACACCTTTGCAGCTGAGATTGGAGTCCGCAGGTGGTTTTCCAGGAATTTGAGCAAGTTCAAAACTGGAGGCGAATCACTAGATCCACCCTTCGGCCTCGTCACCTGTCGAAAATCAATCAACGCTAAAGGAAGCAGTCTTCTGCGGTATGGCCAGACGATATTTGCGTACAACGCCTGAATATAGCATTCGTGGCTACGAATGTGGACTTCCTCCTGCGCTTGCTCAACCTTGGTCTTTTTCTTGAAGAACCTCTTGAAGAATGGGTAGACCTTAGGAAAATTCTTGTCTACAAAGGTTTCCATTGTCTTCTTCCCCTCATTTGTTAGACGCTTGACGAAGTATTTGTTCGGCGTTGCGTTGATGAGAAAATCCCAAGTTCCCGCCGTAAAGAGGTTCTCAAGCTTCCAAGCCCTCCACTCTATATCAATGAGATCCCCATTATTTGCCCCGAGTTTTAAGAAGGGGTCCACCACCAAAAAGTCTGCGATCAAGACTTTCTTCCGCTTCCTCCTATCCACCCAGTTTTTGTTGGACATATTGTCCAAGACGAGGAACTTGGGCTTGCCAACAGAAACTTTGTGGTAGTCTAGTGTTCTCCCCGCGGTCCTCCCAAGTAGATGGAGTGCAAATTCCTCCATATCCTTATCTATGAAATGCCCCATGTGCCGAAAGAACTCCTGTTTCACTGAGGCGTTCTTCGGGTTAAATTGCTTCCCAGCATTGACGAGCTTGTGTGTGCACGGGTCAATCAACAACCCCTCCATGTGCCTCTTCAAAAACTCCTCCCACACTTTGTACACATCGTCTTTTAGAATTTAGGATTTAGGGTTACAAGGGTATTCCCGAAATTTTGACATACTTATTTAGGATTGAGATTTGGCCTACCCCCCATTATAAGGTATGGCCTATCCAAATTTGAAAAAATAAAAACACCATTAAAGTATCGCCATTTGTGAGATATAGCAAGTTTGATTTTTTGAGGGTGAGTTGACTTGTGTTTATTTCAAGTTTTTTGCGAGGTTCGAGTTGACCTACCCCCATATTTGTGGATGTTGTGACTCTAATGGTGCTATTGTTTTGCTAAAAATAGTCAAAAGTTGGATTCTATGAGCGTTTTAAAATTGGCAATTAGGGTTGCTATCTTTGTGAGTTTTGCGAATTAGAAAGATTGGAGGGTACCTACCCCCCCCCCCCCATTTGCAAGGGTTGTGAACGCAATGGAGTAAAAAACATCCATTAGACATGGCTTTTTTTGGAAGATATTGGCGATTTGACTTTTGGAACCCCTAGAATTGACTTTTTGGAGGTGGTTGAGTGTGGGGTTGGAAAGAAAACATGTTGTAGGTGTTTCCATGGGTGTTTTAGATTGGTATTGCACTTGTTGATTGGACCTTGTATGGATGAGTTATGGATGGATGAAATTTTGAAAATGAAAACTTCATCTGTTCATTTCTCATCCATACAAGGCCCAATCCGCGAGTGCCACGTCATTTTGGAATCCTATGGATGAGTCCTATGACTTGATGCCTTTTAAATTTAGACGCCCTTCTTCTTATGAAAGTCAAATTGGTCTTTTTGAAAGAATGAGCTTGCTAAATTTAGATTTTTGAATCAAAAAAAATGTACCATTGCATACAAGCTTGAATATGCTTTCCAAAAATGTATTTTGCTCTATAATTGAACCTATCTATTATTGGCAAATGACGGATGAAGTTTGAAGAAGAAGAACTTCATCCGCTCAATTCTCATCCATACAGTGTCCAATTCATGAGTGACACGTTATTTCGGAATCCTACAAAGATGCCCTATGCCGTCATGCCTTCCAAATTTAGACGCCCTCCTTCTTATGAAAGTTGAATTGGTCTTTTTAAACCAATGAACTTGCCAAATTTAGAGTTTAGGGGCAAAGTGAATATACCATTGCATAAAGGCTTGAAAATGCTTTCCAAAAATATACTTTGTTCTATAATTGGACCTTCCTATTATTGGCAATGGACGGATGAAGTTTGAATAGAAAAACTTCATCCGCTCATTTCTCCTCCATACAAGGTCCAATCCATGAGGGCCATATCATTTTGGTATGACGTCGTATGTTTGAGTTAGAGATGGATGAAGGTTGGTTTTTATTTAGGGTTTAGAGGAGATTATAAAAGTATAAGAATTATATATATATATATATATATATATATATATATATATAACTGGAAATATACATATACGTAGGAAAAAAATGCATATGAAAATACATATAACAATCTACGCTATAGAGCGGATGTGCACTCTCCATTGTGCTCCGTACAGACCTAGATAGTGATAGGTTGCACCTACACGGTCAGTATAGATGTTTGTCTTTGGGAGGAACTGAACACCATAGGTGCTCCTAAGCATAAGCCCAGGAATTGTACAGTCTCTAACACGACCCTGAAGGACCCAATCTGCATGATCCAGGAAATCATGAATGAGAGGGCGAAGCTCCTGATAATCTAACTCTACACCCTCATAAGAGAACCCTAAGTCCTCCTCAACCTCGGCCGCTCTAGCCTCGGCCGCTCTGGCCTTGACGCAGCAGCAACCACTGCCCAATCCCGCGCTTGTTGTAGCTGCTGCTCATGTACTTGCCGCTCCAACCGATAGCTGACGGGTGAACATTAAAGCGCTTTGAATCTCCACTGATGGTGCATGCTCGTCCCTGCCATGGACCATAGCTGCAAACCCTGCCAAAAAACCATGTGCTCTCTATGGTCACCTCTCTAGTATCGAACACTCCACCTAGTGCTTTCCCAACTCCCACTATGCTAAATAGGTCATGCTCTCTGCAATGTCAACGTCCATCGACTACAACCTCTGTTCGCACTGTATGCTCGATCCGGATGCCAAACAGATGACTAAGGCGCATGTCATATGTCATGGCTGTCCAGCGCTGTAGAAAATCTTACAGCTATCGTAGTTGAGTACAGACCGAGGTACGGACAGTGAACATCATGGCAGGCATGTCATCGAGCATCCGTCTCGGTATCGTAGATATGATGTCGTGACAGAGCTCCTGATAGACCTTGACTTTTAATAAACGAGGGTCAAGTAACGATCTACACTCCACAGTTCCGTAGCTCTGCTCATTGCACATCTCGTGCACCGAGCCCTCTCTGAACTTGCGCGCGTGATGCTGCTCATCGCTAAATCTGAAGAGCCGCACTCCATCCGTATGAAATTGGACCCCGTAATTAAAGAGGTTTCGATCGATCGGAACCTCTGGGCCCATCTGCTCACGATATCCCTACAAGAAGTGATCTATCGTGGGGTCAACGCTTGAAATAGACCACTTCATCCCAAAGAATGAAACGCGACAGAGTCTGGCTCCGAAAGAGTAAAGAGCCTTGGACATGGCCAAGATGGGGACATTGACCTAGCTCCTCGATAGCGTCATACTATTGGGAGCAACTGTCAATGTCAAGGCGAAGTGAATGCATAGGGTATCCACTAGAGAGGCCTTGAAGGCCTCTCTATCCTCGTCAATGTCCCCTGCGTAAACCTTCACCACAATCAAATTGAAAATGACGTGGAGCCAATCCACAAACTCCGGAAGATCCATGATCGAGACTTTTCAACACGCAGGGCAAGCCATGATGCCAAATAATGCTGGAAGATCCAGTGTCAACATCGTGATGCAAGCTTCGTCGAGATCCAAAGTCTGAGGGTCATTCACCTCTGAATCCTCTATGGACGGTCCATACAGTGGACGGAAGCGAACGCATCCTGTAGATCAATCCGTAGCCAACATTGTCTGAGGGTATAGATGGCGCACAGCAAATGCCGATTGGACTGGCGATTCTCCTGGAGGGTCTTGATGTCGACAAGCTCATGCAGATAGGCCAAGTGGCGTATCACTATCAAAACTGCTATCTCCAATAATGAGAACCCTATCCCTCCAATCGGTCCGTCGGTGCAGCGGAGTAACAGGCGCATCCATTGGAACGGCTAACGGTAACTGAAACCTAACTGACCTGACTAATGGATGGATTGGAGGCACCGAGGTTTGACCTAGACGGACTAGTGACTGGACTGGAGACACTAACGTCAGGACTGGACGGACTGGTGATTGGATTGGAGAAATCGTTGTCTAGACTGGAGAGACCGCTGTCTGGACTTGAGGGATTGGGTTTAGGGTTACAAGGGTGTCCCCGAAATTTTGACATACTTTTTTAGGGCTGAGATTTGGCCTACCTCCCCCCCCCCCATTTTCACCTATTGCGCATCCAATGGTGGAAAAAACGCCCTAAAAGTATCACCGATTGCGAGATATAGCAAATTGGACTTTTGGGGGATGAGTTTACTTTTTTTATGTGAAGCTTTTTTCAAGTTTTGAGTTGACCTCCCCCCCTATTTGTGGGCATTGTGAATCCAATGGTGGTCTTGGTTTTTTGAAAAAAGTTTAGGGTTTAGGATTGCTATCTTTGCGAGGTTGAGGAATTATGAAGATTGTAGGATACCAACCCCCCATTTTCAAGGGTTGTGAACACAATGGAGTAATAAAAAGCCCAAACATAGGGCTTTCTTTGGAAGATATGGCCGGTTTGACTTTTGGACCCTTAAAATTGACTTTTTTGAAGATGGTTGATTTTCAAATTTGGAAAGGAACCATGTTGTAAGTCTATGCGTGGGTGTTTTAGACTGGCATAACACTTGTTTGTATGACGCCGTATGCATGAGTTAGAGATGGATGAAGGTTTAGGATTTAGGGTTTAGGGTCCAACGACGCTAGCGAGCGAGCTTGGAGCGGCGAGCTCGTGAGCCGCGAGCATGGAGCCTGTGAGCTGTGAGCCTCCAAAACAAAAAAATTCAGTTTTTTTGCTTCAAAACTGGTTTTCCAATTTTTTTGGCTCAGACAAATAGTTTGGCTGTCAATATTGACACGGTATCATGAAGCTGCTCCAAGAGGAGTTAGACTGGACTGTGGAGTACAGATACGTCAATCAATCACAGAAAATGGGAGCCACGCTTGTGGAAGACATTGGATTGGGATTTAGAAGGCCTGCAAGTAACTTATTTTCTTGAATCAAGGCATCCCAGATTCCACCACCCATTGTGAATTGGGTAGGCGGGCAATGCGTAGGGCAGCTGCCACATCACCATGCCACGTGGCTACATCAATATTGTTCACAGTGACACCCAATCACCTGGCGGTCATCACTAAATTTGCCCAAGTGGAGGAAAGCCATAACAATAAATGGAAGGCTTGTGTTTGGAAACTCCGGTCCTTTTTTCTTTGTTCACGGTGGATGTCCTCTTCTTGATCACAAGTACTCCTGGTACATAAACAACATCTCTATTGTTGTAGTTTCAATTCATCAAAATTGTTCGAATCTGCTTTTTTTTCGCGTCAATTGTATCATTTTTTTAAGAGATGTTTTGGATACTATGTATGTCAAGGATATTTTTTAGATGTAGAGATTAGTGTTTCTTTGGGGGAAGCTTGTTTTAACAACTCTGCTCATTTTTATGTCAAGACTGCCGCATTAGCTTTTGATGAACTTTTGTGGAGACGTTCAAAATAAATTAACTATAAGATTGTATAGTAACTTTATTTAATTGTATCAAAATTAAAACGTTTTGAATGCACTTGTGAGCAAGTATTCTTTTTTGGCCATTGACGCCTCACCTTAAGAGCATTCAGAGTTTAGTGGCAAGTAATGTCCCCTTTGTTGTTGCCAGAATGAAAGTGAAAGTAATTTTCTAATTTTGTACTTGGGAGTAATCCATAAAATCTTTGAAATTCAGCAGCTTTCACATTGTAGGCCCAAGTGCCTCAAAACAAAGCCCATGCACCTTTCCTTATGAAGGCCTTTCCAACAGTACCAAGAATGTGACCTGGGACAGAGTTCAAGAGATCTCAATGTAACAAACAAGCAAAGCTTCTCTAAATCATCCCTATTTCAGGGCACAATTTTGACTCTCTTTTATTCACTGAATTTTTCTTAGAACTACAGTGAATAGGGGTATCAACACTACAACAAAATGGGTATTTTATGACTACAAAATATGACTGCAGTGAGTCATAAAATCTCAAAATATGACTCACACAAAAATCACTATAGATGACTCGCGATATGACTGCATCCAGTCATTACCGACTAGTCATATGGAATATGACTCATATTTGCAGTCATGTACGTTGGAAGGTATAATTAGCCATATTTAGCCATTTTTTGCCAACATGGCGTATAAGTTGACTAGCCTTGGAGACTTGATTTTCTCTTGAGCTGCCCGGGCAAAAGAAAAAAATCCTACGTAGATTATGACTCCATGGAGTCACATTTTTGGTTGACGTGGAATATGACTAGAGTGAGTCATATTTTGGTTGACGTAGATTATGACTAATGTGAGTCATATTTTAGCTGATGTGGAATATGACTAGAATTAGTCATATTTTGGTTGACGTGGATTATGACTAATGTGAGTCATATTTTGGATGATGTGGAATATGACTAGAGTGAGTCATATTTTAGTTGACGTTAAATATGACTTTGTTCAATCATAGTTTTTAGTGATGTGAAACGTGATTCCTGTGAGTCATATTTTTAATGTTGTAGAAAAATGACTTTTGTGAGTCATATATTTTGTTAATGCAAAAAATAACTCTTGTGAGTTTTATTTTTTGTCAATGTAAAATATGACTCATGAGTCATATTCTTGGAATAATATGGTATGCTGTCAATAATTTCATTGAATGTAGTGATGCCAAAACAAATGTGTCTCTTTTCAATGACATTTATTAGTCACTAATACAAAACATGTCACAATGATTCTTTTTATAAATGTATACTTTTACATGCTTGTATGACCTATATTCCTTACAAAAATGTGAAGATGTTCTCTTTGATGTTGCAAGTAACCTCCAATAACTTCATTCCAACCTCCAATACCTACATGTACAATAAAAAAGATCAATTTTTAGTAAGTAACCTCCAATAACTTCATTCCTAACTTAAAACTCAACAAAAGAATAAAAAAATTTGTTACATGAGGGTTTTTTGTACTTGATTAAGATGAAATGATGACATTATAGAGACATAGACTATATAATAGTAAAACATGACACTATAACATTTATGAAACATAATTCTTATTTATTTTGGAGAAATCTAAAAAAATTAAGCTACATAATCAATAATAGTTCGAAATAACCAATGGTTACTTCAAAATTGGCTCCTGATAGCTCATTTTGATCCAAATAAATTTGTTTGTCAACCACATTTGATCCAAAATAGATACATGTTGACGTTCCAACTCCACAAAATGTTTGAAGGGAAGTTGCAATTTGCAAGGCCTTAAGCATGTATAGCCATATAGGTATAGAATATAMAAGAAATCCAAGCAATTGTCATGCATATATCAATATATTTATGTTCAACCATGTACAATGCGTGTGGGAAAAAAAATATTTGATACAAGCATTATTTAATTCCAAAAATACCATTGTCTCCTCAGAGGATGAAATGGATTTCAAGGAGGTTCTCTTGACCTCAATTTTTGGTGAAACTTTATGAAATTTTCCCATAAGAGAGAAAAACTAATTAGCTTTGTTATGAAACCAAATTTTTTCAATTTGTGCCCATGAGCAAAAGTTATACCACAAAAAGCCCAAAACTGAACTAGAGGGGCAACAAAAATTTATTTGCAAAGAGTCAAAATTATATTTTTAATTTTATTTTTCTAAAATAAAATATTTTTTTCTAAATGTAAAGCTTTTATTCATTCTAGGTGGACTAGTAATGAGAAGGTTATGAACAATCTTGTTTTTCAGGCACTCTAAGCATTTTCTTAAAAAATAACTTATAGGATTTATTTCCAATTTCCATTTTAAAATTAAAATAAAAGAATTGTTGGACAAGGCTAAGTTTACTTTGTAGAACAATTTCACTTTTAGGATTATTGTGTTTCAATCCCATCTTAGAGCTATTACTCACTTATTGGGATTATTGTGTTCCAATCTTGGACCTACTTTTACTGAATAATTTTTTTAAAGAATGGAAATCAAGTGCTTATTTTGTAAAAAACTTTTCTAGACTCTAAAGTCAATTCTTTAACACAAGAAAATTTTATGTTCAAATTCTTTAGTAACAAAAACTTTCCATAAATGGCGGTCAAAGTCATCTAAAATTGCAAACCGCAGTTCAAGAAAGTTTTTTTTTCCCACTTTGAATGCTCAGATTTTCCAATCTATATGGTCAAACTTGATGAAATTTTTACCACATGATTTCACACAAGATAAGTACAAGACCCAATAGTTAGATTCTTAAAAAAATATTTTTTGTTTTTGTTTTCATGGATCAACGCAGAAGACATGGCAACTTTGAGTGTTTTTTAACAATTCTCATGCAGTAAGTGTGGCCACTATGTGTTCGCATTGTGCTAGCAAAGGACGTTCGCATTGCAATAATAATGTTGAGCTGTATATTCAAGAGCATATGCGCTAAAACCATTGATCCCACTACTATTGTTGATTTGAGGTCAGACGCAGTCCGTGCTAGCATTATACATGCTTGAAAAGAAATTTCCTCCATTGTTTATTGACATCATGAGCCACCTAGTTGTCCATCTTGTAGAAGAAGTAGAAATTTGTGGACTTGTACATATACGTTGGATGTATTCCATTGAAAAGTATTTGAAGACATTCAAAGGTTACATACAAAATCGTGCTCGGTTAGAGGGAAGCATGGCCAAAGGGTATATTGTGGTTGAAGCACTGGGATTTTGGACAGAGTACATGCAGAAATACACAATGACCACTTAAAGAGTGTAAGATGACAAAGAAGATCCTTTAATGAATGACAAAATTTTAGAAGGTAGTGGACGGGTTCGCCACCTCTTATGTGACTTTCGATAGTGGATCCACGAGTTTGTGTTGAATAACGCGGCATCATTGGAAGATTGGAGAAGGTAAAGTCATATGAGAAGATTGTAGCTTGTGCTACCTTGTTTCATGAACAGTCAAATCTTTGCCCTATAAATACAAGTGTATGCAAATGTGATTACATGTAGTAATGTCATTGCATTTATGACTAAAAGTAGTGATGTTGTTGCATTTTTTGATTACAAGCAGTGATATGATTGATATCATTGCATTTATGATTGGAAGTGGTAATGTCAGTTCACTTATCACTAAACCTTGTGATGTAACAACACTTGGAAATGAACTGACATTGAATTGTTGTATGAACTAGGAAATACAAGGATGACATGTTCTCTCGCTAACAACATCAGGAACAATATAGTGGCACAAAAAAGAAAGAGCCAAATAGTATATCCAATAGAAATGTGCAATGAAGAGTTTCACATTTGGTTTTCAAAGGCAGTGGTGCGTGCCATGGAAGTTGGGACTGAACAGGTACAAAACGATGTCAAAGTTCTAATATTACCTCCATCTGACCTAACCAAGTCATATCGTTCCATGTATGCATTTGGAAACCACATTTGTGTCTACAACTACGAGAAAAAATTAATAACAATGGACTCGTGAGTAGCTGCAACCTTCCGACAGCTGTGTCGAGCAGCGTGAAGGATAGAACATGAAGACCTCAGAGTTGGAATATGTGGGATGGGTGGAAGAAATCATATCCTTAGATTATGGGCAATTTGAGGTCGTGGTCCTCTATTGCAATTAGGTGGTAGCAAACATGAAGGGGAATAGGGTCACCATGAAGTGTGATGAGTATAGGTTCACCAATGTGAACTTTGATAGATTGATTCCATACTTTGCACATTCATTTGCCTTCCCTCTTTACACCGAGAAAGTTTTTTTTGCCTTTAATAAGGCTAAGCATGGACGGAAAATTGTACTTCGTGAAGAACCGACAGGTATTTGATCATTCTCCAACATCAAGCAATGCCAGAAGTGGAGTGCATATCCTTGGGAAAGACAACAGATTTTCGAGGATTAGAAGCCGTAGACTTATACGAAGAATTCATACCAACAACACCCATTTTGTGTGATGCAGTGGAAGTAGAAGCCGATGTGGTTGCAACTGCATTGCAATGTCTTAGAAAAAACAACATAGAGGTAGAGGACCTGCAATACTCCGATGCAAATGATGAGTGAGTCTTCAATTATGTTGAAGAATAATAAATATAAAGTTTTCTTTCATATTGAAAAATGGATATGTTAACTATACAACATTCTTATTGGCATAACACATAGGAACATAGTATGTAATTGTGCTTCATTTATGTGAAACATGTCACAAAAATGGGTAGTGCTTGTTGAACGACACATTGGGCACTCAATTTGCCCATGCACAAGTGGGACATGTGATTATGTCCTCCCGACGTCATGTGTTCTTTGAACATGAGCACCTCTATGTGATTAAGGAACTCATTAATTTCTATGTTTAACCACTAYTTTTTAGGATTGTTTGTTGTACCAAATGTATATGTCCACCTTCAAATAAAACCAACAAAAAGAACCAAAACATGTTTAATAGGCATTTTGAGATCCTTCCTTTTGTCCCATTGAATGGGACAAGACGGGAAGGAACCCATRTATGGTCTTCTACTATTAACATATTTTTATCCACTTCCACTACATAACATAGAAGACATTCTAATTAATTAATTAACTAACTAATAATATAGATATGTGCCACCACAAATTGATGGATGCCAATTTTGTAATATGTAGGCATAGCTTAAAAAAAACTTTGTAAAAGGTATGAAATAATGTCATATTTAGAGCTTTCAGAGTGACCCCTATGGCCAAAATACAATTGGGAAATTTGAGATGGTTGAACTTCTATTTGAGCAGCCTCAAAATCAAAAAAGAATACCAAACAAATGTAAGTGCAAAATATGACTAGCAAAAAAATATAACTGCAAAGTATGATTGATGGAAAAATATGATCGCAAAATACGAATGATGTACAAATATGACTGCACGCGTTCCAAACATGTTTCTTGCCCAAATTTACCTTGGGATGCCCAAAAGAGAATAATAAATTAGTGAATTACTACCAAAAAAACGCAATTGCAAAATGTGATTCACAAAAAAATTATGACTAGAAAATATGACTGTGGTAAAAATATGACTGAGCTCTATCCAAATATGTTCTCCGGCCAAATCTTCCTTGGGCTACCCCAAAAGAAAAAATGTCACTACTGTGAAGATACGACTACAAAATATGACTGACAAAAAAACATGACTCACTGCCCCATATGACTAGGTGTTCTTCAAACATGTTCTCCTTTGTTCTCTATGAAGTATTTTGGCGTTCCCAATGGCCATATACTATACACTTGTGAAGTACAAAACCAAAATATGACCGGCAGTCATATTTTCAGTCATTTTTTTTTCCAAAAATTGGGCCTCCAAAAATACGACTGAGAGCAGTCACCAGTCATCCTCAGTCATATTTTCACAGTCATAAAATACCCACTTTGTTGTAGTGCAAGGGGACCAAACAATTAAAGGGACTAAACAAGGGAAACTGTAGATGTTTGAAACATGATGTACAACCCCCGGACACTTCAGTCACTGTTGATGTACAACAAAGGTAGATATTCATATAGTGTGAAATGTCAATTATTTAGTATGGGTCCCCTAAATACCCCTATTCCAGTGTAGCAGTACAAGCTGGTAAGATACCTATAAGCTTTCCTTTTCTTTCTTAGTTCAAGTGCCTAAAAATGCTTTTTTAACAGCCTCAGTTCGTCGTGCATCAAATCTCAGTAAGTTTACATTCCATGTCTACCAGTGTCAATTGGTCTTCTAGTATACCAATGGCCCCCAGTTTGATGATTTGATGCAAGTACATGTTTGTGCAGATGGACCACCACGTTCCTACCATTAATATTCCTTAGCTGCCCTTAAAACTTGCAGGAAAGGACTGATTATACTTTTGATCTATGTGTAAGAACAACCACCTCAACCATATCTCAATTTAAATCTTTCAGGCCATGCATCTCTTTTACAAGCACGAAATGGGCAGTAAATCTTGATATGCTTGATTTACAGTAGAGGGTAGTCACACCTTAAGTTTTTCGCTACACAAAAATTCTTTGAAGATTGAGAGAAACAAGGAGCTAATTGGTAGCCTGAATTCATGAAGAAGGTATGACACCCCAATCTTGTGAGCCAAGGATGAAAACAGAGAATGGACTTGCAAGCAATAAAAGTTTACCGCACCATAACACAAGGAACTAACAGAGGAGCAACCTAGAGGCAAAAAGCAAGGGTGGCAGACTATTCTTTTTGAGTGAAGAGCTCTCCACATCCATTATTCATTTTCGGTGGAGAATAATGGACATGGAAAACTCTTCACACAAGAAGAATATCCGACTCCTTGTGACTACCTCTAATACTGTGTTGATTTGCAAAGATTGCAGGTATAAAAAATCATCACAAAGTAAACAAGTCTTTTAATATCCAAAGAGTAATTCCGAAATAGGTGCAAAAGTTTAATAAGCCGACTATAGCATGGTTTTAAGAGCCTAAATCAATCCCTTTGTACTAGAAGGAAATAACCAATATTTTGGAATAAAGTCGGATCTTGCAAGCATGAGTTTGGAAACTTCAAGAGGTTGTGGACCTCACGTGTGCCCATTCCATCAACACGACAAACCAATGTAGTGTTAGTAAGGTATAGCAAGTGTCTTCAGACCACGAACTCATGCTATAGCTTTCACAATAAATTAGCCACAAACATACAAGCAAGAAAAAATTCCAAACAACTACATAGCAAAAAAGACCTGATGAACTGGAGAACTTTCAGCTTTGCTTTGCAAGGATTTCATGTCCACCAAAAAGCGATCCCACTAAATATTAATGTAACTACACCATAGGCTCTTTTGAGTTGTAGCATTGTAAGTACTTAACCTAAAAACGATGCAGAGGCCATTTTCTAGTCATTTCTTGTCAATGAATGAGAGAGCATCTTTTTGTGTAGGACAGCACTGACTATTCATCCTTGGAATTAGTAGTGGAAAGGGAATATCTTCTATAGTAATTTGACTTCCAATGTGTGCTTTTGGATTTTCTTATTCCCATGGTATCAAAATTGATGATTTCCATAGGCACCAACCCGACATTTAAGGGTTAAGTAATCTACAACAAAGCAATGAACGCTAAAGAGCACAAGCAACTATGCCTTCTAGCCCTAAAAAAGCAAAGCAAGGTACAATAGAACCTCTCTAAGTTGCTCCTCTGTAAGCCAAAAAACCACTACAATCCAATGTTGTTAGACCAATCCTTGACTAAGCCACATTACAAAGGTTGTGACTAAGTCTCACCCTCTCTTAGCCAATAAACCTCTGTAAATCAATAAGTTGGACCACTCCTGGACGTACTGAGGAAGAAAGGTTCTCTTATAGTTTCTATCAAAATGAGGCATCATCCATAACTACCAGAAAGCTGTGCAGCCTCCAACAAAGCTGTTACAGGCAATTAATACAACTCAGGTGATTAATTTGCTTTTGTTATAGCCACTCATGAAATTGCTAGATTGTGGATGAAGATATAATTTTGAATATGTGATATGTGCTAATGTGCTACATTCTTTGGAAATGAAACTTAACTCAATTTTCCAAATTTTTTAGTTTTGAAGTTTTTTGAAAAAAATTATTCTAGTATGCCTAAATGAGGTCTGAAATTCTACTTCAAATACAATTTCTCCTTTAATTTGATTTAACCATGAGCGGTTGAGTTCCTATTAATTCTAATTTACATATCTCACAATGTTTGTTTTACCTCCTATCACCCCATATGTATGTAATGAATTTTCTTCTCACATCAAAACACAAACTATAGATGGCTTTCTATTTCAAATGAAGGAATTTTGAAGTTGAAAATATTGATCTCAATGAACAACATCCCACTTTGTTTGGAATTGATTTTTGGTCACAATGTTATTTGAAAGAATATAATGACATTAACCCCAATGTGTAGTTGATTTCTCAAGCACACCACTAAGCCCTGACAGTTTTTAAGTCTTATTAACTAGTGATTGGGTGTGGAATGATGTAGAATACTCCACATCATTCCATTAGTAGAAAGACAGACGAGCTAACTACTACTGAATGTTATGCATATCTTGATGACAAGTCAATCACTAGAAATGGTTAAGGTGGAAGCACCTAAAATCGTCAACATAAGTAATTCAACATAGTTGGAAGCACCTTTTCCTATAAATAATATTTTTGTAGTATTAGTGAGTGAAATTCATGAATATTAAAGAAAGAAAAAATTATTGGATGTTCTATGTAATCTCTATGATATTTCAAAGTGTGGGCTCCCTAGAATACTGAAATTATTCCATAGGTGGGCCTAAATCTGAAATTATTCCATCGGTGGGCCTAAATCTGAAATTTGTAAAAATCAGTACTTAACAAATCAAAGTTAAGTATGTGTCCTTCAAATGTGTCAACCAATCAAGTTTTAGCATTTAGAAGACACATTGACCAAAGTCTAAGGACATTGATTAGGTGAATATAGGGTACAAGAATGGGAACATGTAGGCTAATGGGTGTTTCTACCTTAAGCAATTGAAAATTTGTACTAACTTAGTTAGTTGTACATGATTTTTGATGTAACACCATCATTTGCAAAGCACATTTGGGATTTTTTTTACTAAAGTGTATAATTGTCAAAGCTTCATAAAGGTCACAACCATAATTCATAGATTTACTATGAAATTTTGCTTTTCCAAGACTTGGTCAATTTTAATTCTTTGTATTTAGTGTATACTAGAAGATGAAGTCTGGAAATGAAACAAACAAACAACAGCTAACTTCAGATATGGATTTACACTTAAACACATAATATCACCTCTACTTCTTTAATGCTTCATCTTGAATTCAATTACTAATGTACTCAAAACGATATTGAATAATGATATTAGTAACTTGTATAGAAACTTTGATTATTTATATATGTTCTTGCTTTTAGCATGTAATTTGGATTTTTTTTTGCTTTTACTAAGGACTTTGAGTTCAATATTGTAGTTTAAATATGAATGTTAGCATATGATGCTAGGATTTTCATAAACCTACATATTAAAAAATGCCACTTCAAAGAAAACAACACATTCAACTTGAGCAATAATTTTAAATATCAAAATTATATTCCATTTTATTGCATAATAGTTGTCTTTTTCTATTGTAGAAACTCAACTAACATTTTGACCTTGATTTTGACATCTAGGATTGAAGTAATGCAAATAAAAGAAACCAATACAAATGTGTAAAACCATTCAACATGTTTGTTTGAAATAATAAAAGTTTTTTTTAATTATTTTGGTATCAATAAATTTTTATCAAATTTGAAGCAACATCAATTTTTGGAATTCAAGTTTGATTGATTTGAAGCTTTTTAGGAAAATTTGAATCACATTAGTCTACAAATCTCGCCTACAAATATATGCTTTAAAAATAATTCAAGTACACAAACATTAGAGAAGAAAAGAGATACTCTAATAATGATGATAAAAAATATAACCAAATTTTTTATGAAGTTTTTAAAGATTCCAAAATGAAAGAAAATCCTAAACCCAAATAAAAAATAACCTTATTTACATGAAGTGTACAAAGAATTTGCTTTGATTAAGTTCAAAAACAGTGTGTAAGATTGACATGAGTATTCTAAAAAGTCTTGAACTTCTAAATGCCTCAAGCACCAAATTTTTGGGGTGACAATATTTCAAAGTTAGATATAACCTAACCAAGTTTCTCTTTTTAGTAGTTTATATTTTTTGAAAACTCTTCTTGAAGTCTAGTTTTAGCATCAAAATTCCGATTTGGAAAATGAATGATTATGATTTTACTATTCAAGATTTTGTGCAAGGGTGTCCATTGCAATCTCGACTTTCCGTAGTGTTGAGGGCTCTTGGAAATGAGCCTCAAATTCACTAGATCTTGGAGAAAAAATCACATTAGAAATTCATTTAAGAAAATTGTAGTTTAGATTTTGAGAAGCCATAAATTGATTAAGGTTATGCATGTTAGGACCTTTAACCTCATATTTTTTGGGTGACCAACTTTTTAAATATGGCATGTAAAAAGAGGATTGAAAGACTTCACAATTCACATCACTTTTGGAGTTTTAACACCCTTGTGTTCAAACATTATAATCTCTCAATTCATAAATGATAATGTTGTGTATATATTTCCTACATGATCTCCAACTTGCTAGTTACAACTTCAAGAAAATTGCTACAACTTATCAAAATGTTGGCTTTTTGTTCAATTTAGAGCAAATTCTTAGAAGTTCAAAAAAGGCCATTAGGGGTTAAGCACTCTGTATTTGACTATATTACAAATACACATTCAAAGTGCATATACAATCCCGAAGGAAATACAAAAGAACATGGTTCTACAATTTTGCACTATGCTTTCTATGCCAATACTATTTAGTCCCAGTAATAAATCAAGCAACTCTACAGCAAACTTTGAAACTTTGAGCAAAATTTGAACATGTTATAGTTCACAAGACACTTCACATGTTTAGTTGTAATAAAACAAACAAAAAACTAAATCACTTTTTAGTTTCTTGAAAATTGCAATTTTTCCAACCATTTTTCAACAAAAGATTAACATATTTCTTACTCAATTACAAAAAATGCACCAAATATTGAGTAGAGAGAATTGAAAATCCTTTTTAGAATGATGGGCGGTGAAAGTCATGAAGTTTTAATGATAGAAATGTTAATTTTTGAGGTTTTAACTAAAAAATTCAACCAAATTCAACGAAATTTAAATATTTCTTAAAAAAACGGAAGATTCACAACATGAATTTAGCCGTTACCTTGACAGATATGAAACCAGTAGCCCACATGAAAATGTTGTAAGGTAGGCCAGACCTGACCTTGATTCAGTGCAGGAAACACAAGTGAAAACTTTCGAGTATACTGTCATCATGGTTCCATACTTGAGTTCCATACTGATATCCTTCACGAATGGTTCACCAAAAATTTACAATCAAGCTCCAATATCTGAGCATCAAGAGACCTGAAATTAGAAACAAGTATATCCCTGACCCTGAGACCCACAACGGTAGAACAAAGCATGCGACTAGCGGACAGGTAGCTTTACAAGGCGAGAAGAATAAGCTCAAACTTCAAACTTCCCGTGGCTGGCAGACGACGAAAGAAGACAAATTCCCGGGCAGGCTTCGATCAGCAATTACGGTTACGAGGACCATACGGTGCAAAACATATGGCAAAGATTTACGACTCAACTGCAACCTCTTCTTCTACCATATTCTACAGTAATCCACAGGATTGGCCCGTGATGCAACATCGCAGCACATTGTGTTTGCAACAGGAAAAAATGTCAATCAAACTCTGCATCGGAATATCTGACCAGCAAACTTGCGTCCACTGTGAAGAGATTCGATCCTGCACAACAAAAGGAAGTTATATTTCTGTCAATTTCAATGTCAACGTCAGCTAAATGTTCATGCATACTGGCAGGGTACAAGCATAATGCCGGTGAAAAGCATGAAACACATGAACAACAGAGAACAACAGCCTTCCTTGCTAGAGAAGGAAAGCTACAGCAGGACTTGCCAGCTTGGCTGTTCTTGTGTGACTCATGTCGCGAGATCTACAACCCGTTTCATAAGCCTGAAAAATCACAAATATAGCACGATCAAATTGGTTGCCAGAAAGGAGCACATTACCTTTCTTAAGTCAAGTGCCACAGATGACATCTCCCAGTCCAATTCCAGGAGAAGATGCAAGAGTAGTTTGATACTACAGTGGCAGTTCCAAATTCATGATACAAATCAGCATCTCCGCAGGAATCAACAACAGCCTTGAAGTCAAGTTTCCCGGCCTATTTTGATGCACGTTGTCAATCTCTTATGATGCACCCTAATTGGCGAGGGTTGCCCTTAGAAGGGCGCCTTTAAGAAGAGATGACATAGCCAGGGATATCTTCTCCGCAAGCGCTTGGCTCAACTCATTCTCTGTGATCCAATGATCAACCACTTTGCCTGATTCCGTCTTAACCCGATTAATGGTGCTATCCACCTCAAGCTCGCCCACAACATCCTTGCCAGCCGCCCTGAGCGTCCTCACAACATCCTCGCCAGCAACACCTAAAGCCGCATGCACGTCGTAGAGCACGATCTTGGTGAGGTATAGAATGACTTCCTCGCCAGTAGGGAGGGCATCTCCTTCAGATGGATGTGGTCGCTGGTGCCAATTGGTCTTTTTGGCCAGGAACCACTTCTGGTCCATGAACGACGCAAACCGCTTCTTTGGGTCGCTTTCACAGGCTCGCTTATAAAACGCCACATCCTGCTCCACCTGCACTCTACGAAGATAAGCACCGATGGGATGGCCCGTGGCCTTCAGCTCCTCAAATACTTCCGAGGTGAGGGGAGCGGCAAAGGCGGCAACCTTGGTGTAAGTGTGGCTAGTGATACCCTTTCCTTGTATGAAGGAATGCCATTTCTTTGCAGCATCCCAGTTGAAACGGTTGTTGGCAGCTTGGTAGTCTGGCTTCAGATTGTGCCGTTCTTTTGAGATGTAGCTGCCGCCTTGCATGTGAACCTCAGCAGTGTATTCGGCGACCAAATCCGAAGTATCGGTGGATGAGGATACAAATTCGTATATGTCTTGCAGCGATGAYAGGCAGAGCAAGTACAACTTCTCGTTTTTCTCCTTGGCATTTAGATAGAATTTAAGTAGAAGATCTTGCCCGTCTTCCAGCGCCCCAGAATCACCCCTGYTGAATTCCGCCCCTTTGAATTCGTGGTCCAATACTTCATGTTCGTCAGGCGACCCAGGCGTGCCACGTGCTACTGGGACATCTTGCARACCTAAGGATACTAGCGCGGCCTTCGCAAGGTGTGCCCTCGCATCTGCTGGCTTGAGGTTGGCCACCACGGCGCGCAACTCAACAAGCTTCAAGTGATGAAATTCTGTGAGAACTACTAATGCAGCCAGATCGTCATAGTCTTTCCCTATGTCAGTGATGACCACAATCGGCCGRRGGGSTTCACCTCTCGCCTGRCGMTGCTTGACAACATCAATGAGCTTCTCGTAAACTTTATTTTGGGCCTCTGACAATCCCATAGGAATCCGTAGGTCTGCCATGGTGATGCTCGTCTTGGTTGTGRAGTGTAATGTCACCAGCGGCAAAACCCCACATACAATAAGGAAAGTCCGCCCCCGTAAAGAATGCATCACACATGTAACCAAGAGCTAAAGCAACAGAGTCTCAAGGCGACCACACCTGCCGGCATCCAAAGAAAAAGTCAATCCTACCGACAAATAAAATCCCCTCTTACTCGACGACGCACTCCAGATCAAGAACTCCCTCTAAACAAACCATAAGACACTTTCATCACGCACTAGCGAATATCGAGACTCAGATTAGAGCTCACGGCGTTCCCATCCCCTCAATTTCCAGAAAAGACAGCCCGAGGGCATCCAATTACAAACTCCCATGGCTCCCACATCTGCCCTGTTCTCATTCAAACACGCATGCCACTTCAGATAATTGCAAATGGAAAAAAAAAGAACCTCACCAAGAGCGCAATGAATCTGATACGCAAAGGCACCACACCAGATCGCCCATGATTGCGCAAGAGCATCAATCCGCCATTTAATTCACCGACCACCTCAATCCCTCGCAACAGAAGCATCCCGCTTCATCAATGTCTCTGGTACTGTCGGTACATCTGATGTTGTTCAGATGTGGAAAGTCCTCGATTTTCACTGTCTCGCTGTCTAATATGTCAATGCACACATGTTGGTCCTGACATTGCACCACAACGAAAACTTCAAGACGAAATCCACGGACTCCACATTGAACAAATATAAACTGAAATATTTAAGAGTGAAAAACAGCAAGCACGTTGATGTGCAGTGCAATGGAGCAGCAATCGAACGTAGACAGGTACATAGCGTAACTTCAGATAACAAGATCCAATGGCACAAGGGTCAGAATTGTGTATTACCTCTGCGGCTCCCAGGTTCCCAATAATTCCCAATCTATTGTCTGAACCAGACTTGCTCATAACGCAGGTGAAAAAGTACTCAGAAAGGAAATCTCAGAAGGAATTCACTTGACTCAGAAAGGACTCTCAAAAGGAATTCAACATTCGCAACCCCGTGTGCCAAAGAAGTATTCCATCCTCACAAACCCTAGAAAAGCCGAAGAAAAAAAGAGGAGACAATGACAAAACTGCTTCACAATTCAGTTCCTGTGCTGATTCGTGGTATACATTAGGAAAACTGCCGCCTCCGATCCACAAAAGCAAAATTACGATACAGTGTGCATGCCATCATCTGCATGCCAGTTTAAATTCCGAATTGAGCAATAACGGAAACGAAACGAAACGAAAGAAACTGACAACGATGAGAGGCGGAGAGGGCTCCAGAGAATGGATAGCAAGGCTGTCGACTTCGTCGTGGTCTACTAACCATGAAGGCGGAGGAAGATCCGTCACAGAGCCTGCGCACATAGGATCTGGCATGGGCACCCTCGGCACTCTTAGATCTTTAGCTTCTTACCTTCGACTCGGCCGTCACTGGCTGCGTCAGGCGCATCCTTCGGTACCTCACACTTGTCTCCACTGGAAACTAAGTTATGGTAGAACTGCCCATTACCACCCCGATTTGCAATCTGAATATCGTGGGGCCAATTTCAAGAGGGGCACATATTTTTCAGAGTTGTGTGCTTGTTTCACGAATCAAACCCAAGGGGAATTGTAATTTTTTGATCAAAACTGTAATTTTTGTGAATTTTTGAAGTAATCAGCCTGAATTTACAAAATTGCCTCCTATCGACAACCCCAAACCACCCTTCTATGTATCTAATAGCACTTAACAATCCTCCAATCAAGGGCTGACATATTATCCCATGTTGATTTTTGTCCGATTTTTGTCCGATTTTTGTCAAAATCTTAAATGGTTTATGAACAAATTTGAATGGGGTAGTAAACGCAATTGGGGCCAAATAGTAGGCCACGGAATTGGGAAGGTGACGGTGAAGGGTTGGTCCACCTTACTTGTACATATTTTGTGCTTTGTGTCGTTGCCAAAGCACTTTTTGAAATAAAAATAAAAATAAATTCCTAATTTGTTAATCCATAAAAACTATGAAATTCAATATCTTTTCAACCATGAATTGGAATACAAAAAAATAAATCTTGTGCACCCCTCCATACTGAGGGCTTTCCAATGGTACCAAAAACACGATTGGAGATGCATAATTCAAGAGATCTCAACATAACAAACAAAACAAACAAAACAAACAAATAGCCTTAACTTAGGCTGGTTATTGGTTTGGTTTGTTTGGTTGTTTTGTTTGTTACCGTGAAATCTCTAGAACCATGCATTCCTCGGTTGTATTTTTGGTACCGTTAAAAGCTTTATTCAAGGATAGGTGCACGGGCTTTGTTTTGTTGCTTTCCGGCTCTAAAGAAAAAAGATACTGAATTTAAAAGTTTAGTCAGTTAAAAAATTAAAAAAGTATTACTTTTATGTTTATTTTGACTGTAGCAATGGCATAGGAAATAATAGTCCATTCCTCAACCTTTGAAAGGCCCTTGGGGTCCCTCTAAACAACCCTTATTTAGCATTATAATTCCTCAATTGTTGTGTAATATATGAATTGTGATACATTGTCATTTATATACTATCACAGTCATTAAATTATTTTGTACTAGAAAATATTTGGTCATCGTTTTCTTTATCAAATACCACTTTATTTATAATATACTACATGGCCGCAAAGGGATTTCAAGCTCTTTAACGGTTAAATAAAGTTGTTTGTTTGTTTTGTTTTGTTTGTTTGATATAATGAGATCTCTAGAACCTTGTGTCCTCCAATTGCATTTTTGGGATCATTGGAAAACTCTCTTTGTAAGGATTGTGCATGAGCTTTGTTTGATCATGTTTAGACCTACAATGTGAAAGTTATTGAGTTTAAAAAATTTATGAATTAATAAATTAGAAAATTACTTTATCAGTCTTTTATTTGATTGTGGTAACAACACTTGGCACCTAGTCTTCTATCTATCTATACCTTAAGTTAGGCTATTTGTTTATTATGGTGAGATTTACTAGATTATATGTCGTGCGGTTGTGTTCTTGATGTTGTTAAATAGCTTTTTGAGAGGAGGGATACATGTTTTTTTAGAGTGTTTGGACCTATTGTGTGAAGTTATTATGAATTAAAAAAATAAAAATTACTTTTACTTATATTTTGATTGTAGCAATAGCGCATGACACTATAGTAGAAACTTAAGAAAAAGAACAAACGGACGGTTCAAGTAATTACGTAATTCAATAACACGGACACAAATATAGACCAAAATATAGTTGAAATACAAATTCTTTTTACATTACTAAGCCTTGTAATGTAAGTCCTATGCCAAGACAATGAAGATTTTGAAGCAAGGGTAGTAGCTCTAAAGTTACATTTGAATGCCCTACATTATCAAAATTACTGAATAGACATCAAGCCATTGGAGTTATTTGAGTGTGGACTTCTTAGTACATAATAGATATGATTTTGATATTGAGTGATTACTCATTTGGTACATTTATATTTCACTTTGAATTTTTCTATCAATGATTTTATTTCATTTTGTTTTTTAAGGCACCAATATTTATTACTTGAAAAGTGCTTTCCATAGTCAAGTTCATTAGAACTCAAATTCAAATATTGCACAATCAAAATAAACAACTTCAAAGTTAGGAAGAAACAAAAAAATATAGACAGGTTGGCAAATCAAGGATCTACGTAATATGTATACCTTCAATGAGATTTAACAAAAAAAAAATTTGTTGCCGCAAGATCTTCAAAACTACTCCTTCCCTTGGTTGCATTCTTGGCATCATCCTAAAGCCCTTGGTGAGGAGGGTGTATAGGCTTTGTTTTATAGATTTGAATTCATGGTGGGAAAAGTATTGAATTTTAAAGTTTGTATGAATTACTAAAAATTTAAAAAATTACTTCCACTTTTATTTTGACTATGTCTATGGAATATAGGATAGACTAGTCTATATTTTGTTTGGTCTAGACTTTGTCATCTAGCTTAGACCATGCAATGAGTCAAGCTTGAAGAAGTCTTTTGAAATTTTTGTCCAAATGTATGATGAACTAGGATGTAATACTATAACCTAATTATATCTTACAAGCATTTCTCCTATAAGAAATGATCCTACAACTATGTACAAACGTTAGTGTTTTTTTTAAAATAAAGCAAGAGTACACCTAACTAGTACAAACTACACATGTTGGTAGATTTCCAATATCTTTTTTTTGGAAAATCTTTTGAACTCAAAATTTGGAACATATGTTATCAACATAGATTTAAACTTGTAATTTCATGTTAAAAAAAAATAATTTCAACCCTTGGGAGGGGGTCTAAGTTGGCAGTAGTGAAATTGTCTCTTACAATGACACCTATTGGAAAATTTCAAAGGTCTTTTTGTGTGAGAATATTTTGACCTTAAAATATGTCACACATATTATCAACATAGACTAGATCTCATGCCCAAAATTTCATGGCAAAAGAAATTTTTTCTAGCCCTTGGGAGGGTGTCAAAGTAGGCAATAGTGAAATTTTTCTCACAACTGCACATGTTGGTAGATTTCAAATATCTTTTTTTGTGCAAATCTTTTGGCCTTGAAATTTGTCACAAATGTTATTGACAAAGAGATGAGCTTCCACAAAAATTTCATTGAAGAAAAACAATTTTTAAGCCCTTTGGAGAGTGTCAAAGATGGGAGTAGTGAGATTTCTTTCATTGCAAATGAAAAAACGCCATGTTGATTAGCACTCTAATGTATATGTCAATATGCTTTCTAATAATGTTTTTGGGTACTAATATGTTTTTAAGATTATGCTAAACAAGTTTATTAGTTGAAAGTTGTTTCATTGAGCATGTTTAGTAATAGGATTTAGACTTTAATGTGCCACTTGCTAAATTTGAGAATAATTTTTTAATAATAAAATATTATGATCTTCCAATCTACATGTCCATATCATTTCAAATTTGATCCACATCATCTGTAATAAGTCTATTACAAGATTGTATAGTAAGTTGGGATTTCTACATCTCAATCACATTTGCATCCATATGACACTTTAAAGCAAGTAATGTCTTAAAACTTCAAAATAGCTAATAAACTTTAGACGTTAAGTTTCCTAAACGTTCCCAAAATTTACACTACACATTCTCAAAATTCATATTCCTAAACTTTGCTTCATAAGTATAAAAAAACTAGCAAAGGGGCTTACATCTAACAAAATCTTGTTTCCATTCATGCAACACTGTGGAAAGCTTGCTTCTTAGATGGTGGAGTTGAGTTCTGTGGAAGATAAAGGATAACTTATGGCTATATAGACCAACGTGAATCAAGAGTCTTTTGGAGATAGTGCTACTAGAGTCCCATGGATTCATTTATTTAATGCACAAAATTGATGCCTAAGAAACATTGTTACACACAAGTGGTCACATTGCCACTCTTGCCTCAATTTCTATAAATATCACACACAAAATGCTACCACAACCCAATGATCCAAAACACAAACCACCATCAAGACTCAACTGTGCAATCACAAATTCCAACAAATAGTTTTCAAGTTAATTCAAAAGCTGACTAACTCATCCAGTAATTAGGCTAAACAACATGAATTCAAAATGCTTTGGCTTCTAAAGCAACTGTATCAACAAAGCCATGTTATACACAACTATTATACTTGTTACTTTATTCCCTCTGTTGCTCTGCTCTACTTTCTGAACAATTTCTAGTGGCACAAGGTGAATTGAAGACCATGCCAACAAAAACAAAGTTAACACATTGTGTCTACACTGAGGCAATTTGCCACACTCAATCATAGAGCAGGATTAGCACATACACTAGTGGTACTATAAGGTTTATAGTAATCCTTCAAGATTTTTTAACCCTTAAAGGACGGACCGGTGGCCGTGGAAATCATGCATTTGTGATACCGTGTGACATCATCTACTTTGAAAAGCCAAATATTCTCAAAGGAAGTCAAAGTACTAGAAAAGATCTTCCCTTTCCACTCCTAATACCAAGAATGAAAAGTTGCCATTCTGTCCTACAAGGTTTGACTCTCTGTCATCTGGAGGACACAAAACGTCCACCGCAGCGTTCAAGGGTTAAGCATACTTCACATCAATTGTCTAGTTGGTCTGATTGTTTAGCTTCTACCGAAGCTTGTTGTTGCCCACAATGACTTCCGGCAAGTTTGCAACAGGTACGATACTATCCAAGCCGCCCCTCGTCAAGTTTAGAGTTGCTCCTATTTTTCGTTGCTTGCTTCTATGGAGGTTCAGCCCTGAACACAATATCCCTGTCTCCCGAACTTCGCCAATTATACCTGGAGCTAGCAATAGGCATTGGCCATCCTCAGGCACGGCCTCAAGACTCGCAAATACGTAGACACACACAGAGATGTTATTGTGCACCACGCCGAAAGATACCAAAGGAGTTTGAGGTTCATTAAGCAACATGTGCAAGAGGAAGCAATCCGAGTTTATTGGCAMATCAGCTAACTCTGCAGTGGCAGTAGGAGCATGTGCTTTGGCCATCTCCCAAAACCATCCTGCTTTGGTGYTGATGAATTCATCGTCATCTGTTCCTGTGGTGGAATACATAGCTTTCACCAGTTCTTTGTACCCAGATAGATCGTCACCCACTGTCCTCAATATTTCCCACAGGTTCCTTATTGGGTCGGTTTTGCTGAAGCTGTCTGTAGAAAACACCCCTGTAATATCGTAGTAGTACACGTCACAATTTTCAAACTTCACCCCCTCATGCAACAGACTATAAACAACACGGTCAGACCTCGGATTATCAGCATTGAAAGACCTGCCATACTCGTTATGAATTGGGAACACACCGATGCCCGTGTGCGTGAACAAACTTGCAGCTCTTTGTTCTTGAACCAATCTTGAAAAGAGCCTCCTTTTGCAGATGTGAAGAGGAATGCCGTACTCTATTTTGATATCTACTTCCAACAACCCCAAAATAGAGTAGACATAGTCCTCATCCTTGGTGCATCTGCGTCCAGACATTAATTGGTCCACTAAGTCAAACAATATATTACTGCTCTCTATTTGAAACATCCTCTGCAACCTGCTGTAATCCTCGTCGGACTGAAGGCCGTTTAGAACATCAGGAATCACAATACCCAACCAATTTAAGCATTTCCTCACATCTGTGATGCTAACAGATGTGCTACCATTCCAGAAAAGGACGTCTTTTGCTAACAGCACCTCCTGCAATGTCCACCCTCTTTTAAACCACTCTGCCTTGAACATCTTGCACACAATGTTGTATATTGTGACTCCTTCAGGTTGCAAGCATTCTCCAGCTACCCTCTCAGGGCTGGTAAATAGCAGACCCAACCGTTCCTTGGTATCCATCCTGTGCTCCAGGTCCTTCACCTCCAAAGCCCTTAAATCGTAGTCTCCCTTGCTAGTGTCAAGCACTACGAGCACCACTTCAGCATTCTTGTAATACCTCCTCATGTTGGGTATCTCTGTCGCTTTTGTACTCTCTGATATGCACAAGGTATCTATCCACACCCATTCTGTGTTCACAAAATCTATCATGTCGTTGAAATTTGCAGTGCCCTCGCAACCACTGTCTTGTTCGATATGTAGGATATCCTTGCTTACATTGTCCCACATAGACCATGTGTGTGATACAGCGGTGTATATTGCACCCTTGCAAATATCGACACCATTTACTAAGGTCCTTGTTGATTTCCTGTAAAGGACCGTGGGGTTATCCATGAATCTATGTGGTAGAAAATGTCTTGTGTTCTAGCGTTGCTTAATACCTGTGGCGCTGATCAACATAAAACCAGTACAAGTAAATTTTGTTAAACATAAAACAATTGATGTAGGTCAAACTAAGCAACAACAAGCATTTGGCCACAATCAAAATTTACAGCAAAGATATAACAACTCTTCCTTGACACACAAACCTTACCACAACATCTAAGTGCATGAGTTAGGATGCTTGCACAACAATCAATGACCCGTAAAGAAGACATTGTGCCTATAGAAAAGCTAAAGAGCATGTAAACTGGCCTCCTAAACCTTAAAACATACACGATCTGTGATAATGATCAGATCAAAGTATACCTGAGGTGGATACGATTTCTCAGTACAATTATTATATTTGCAGAGGACATTTAGAGTTTTGCAAAAAATCATTGGGACAACAATATCTAAGTAGATTCCAAGAATTCTTGTTTGATTATGAGAGAAACAATTCTACTGTACTATACATGAAAAGGACATGATCACATACAGTTGCGGTAGGAGTAAACAAACACTTCCTATACTTTTCCTTTGGTAGTTAACTTCATCTTAAAGGTGTACATGTTGGCCATATTTTTTATATTTTTCAAATATCGTTTTCTAATTTGAAATTACTCCAGAAGAAAGTTATGACTAGTGGATGAAACGCAACAAACAGTACATATGTTACTTGCAATCACCCTACACATGCAAAATAAGGGATTTCCGGAAGAAGTATTGTCTGTACATCAGTCTTGCACATAGGGGTTAGGGGTTCAATCAAGTTTGAACGTTCAGAAGGTTACTGCTTGGTGACAATGGTGACAACCTCGTTTGATAACACATCTTTCTTTCTGGAAACTTGTCGCTTGTGCTCTCATCTATTGTTATTATCAGGAATTCGGACATTTAATGCTTATTTGGTCTACCGTGAAAATCCCTTTATAAAACTATCTTAGCTCATTGTTTTTAAATATCTCCGAACTTGATATTTTAGAGTGTTTCAGCACTGCTGGATTTTTACGCATTTTAACAAGACTCAATGTGAAACTGGGGTGCAGATATGGTCAGCTCATGATTATAAGACTCTGGCGGGTCATGGAAGTACGGTAGCCGGAGTTGATGTGTCACCAGGTAACACATTCAAGCATGCTTTACGGTTTACATATCTTCCTATTAACTATTCACTACTATGGACGTAACTGATCGTGAATTGAATATCACCCTTCCACTTTGCCCAATGAACCAAGATTCCCACAGGATTCTCTACTAGAGACTCTATCTGCATACGCATGGCCAACACCAAGTCTCTTGTAGAGTGTGTACCACTGACTACTGGCTATGAAATACTACCATCGGCGCCCTACAAAATGGCCCTGAGAGTATCCCAGAACCATAGGGACTCAAAAACACCAACGCATCGCGAGCTTGCAACAACCGAAATACAATGAGAAGCCGCAAGCGCTCACCAGACTCGTCCGTAACGAAAGCGGAGAAGAAGAAGCAGCAGACGCCGATTGCGAAGCCCGAAGACGCGATTCAAGGCGGAGTTTCAGGGTTAGATATGACCTTACGCCGCTCCTCCCGGTGGGAAGATCGGTCCAAGAGACTGGCAGCGCTTCCCCGACATATCGGGTGCGCCGTGTGCACTGTGCAGAAACTTACTGTACTCTGTATCTCCGTTTGGCCGGCATGAAGAAATGGCAACCAGAGCTCATTAAGGGTCTATGTTCAACACCGTTGTCGTTGTCAGCAAATCTTCGCAGCTCCGATTGCAACAAAAACGACCCTGAATGACTCTGAACGAAAAGTGCCGCAGGATTGTTAACAATTCTTGAGAGATTTCGTGATTTTGTGATTTTGTGCGGATTCTTGTAAGCAGAGGAGAGAGGGTTTGGGTGTGAAAATGTTGCTCAGTCTTGAAAATCGAGCACATTCTCGATGCAGAGGAGATGGTGGATACACAGAACAGAGTTTCATTTTGATCACAAAGGTTYTGCTTCACCATTTTGCTTGCACCTTCAAATCTAACTATTTGAGCATGCTAAATGAGTGGAAACACCTTGCAGCAAAGTCCGTTGTAAAATCAGTCATTTTAGGACTAATGAATAATTATCTTTGGTTTACCCTAGAAGGGCCCCAAAGCCCTTTGCGGCCGTATAGTATATTACAAATATGGTGATATTTTATCAGAAAAACATTGACCAAATATTTTTCAATACGAAAGCAAATTAATGATCATGATAGTAAGTAAATAACAATGTATAACAATTCATATGTTAAATCACAATTGAAGAGTTATAAAGCTAAATATGAGTTGTACAGAGTAATCCCAAGGGCCCTTCTAGGGTTAACACACAATTTGATTTGTGCTCTGGCTTCTTGGAATGACTCTTGTGTTCACTAAAGAGAAAACTTCACAAGTGGCTTTGTCGAAACTTTTTGTGTACAATATCTCTATTATGACTTTTGCTAATACCTTGGGGAGGTTGTTGCAAGAATCAATAGCTGCAAAAAAACTTCTTAAGGTACTCTTCAAACTTATAATGACCTAGTACAAGAACGATGCTAGTAGAGTGCACRAGTTGATTGTCAGATTTAAGATACTGTAAAGCCTTTTCATTGTGAACATATGAAGCAAAGCTAAATTTATGTTCACCTTGGAAATCATCTGCTTTGAGTGTTGTAGGGTCCTTACACCAAGATCGAAATTTCTTTTCTCGATCTCCTCCTTCACCAATCGTCATTAGTTGTACATTAAYATCAACATGATAAAATTCCAATTCCGAACTATAAGCTCGCAAGAGATTTGGGTATGTTGACATCCACCTCGTATCCCCGTGATGGCGTCGCCAGAGGTAACATCCCAAATTCACTCTTTACACTTTACAATGGTTGCTCTGGGTGGGTCGAACTCGAGCGCGATTTGCTCACACCAATCGACTTCTCCACAGTTCCACTCCACTTGATCGTCTGTAAGAATGAGCATCCGTCGTGACCATAGCCGCTCTTGCAAGGTTCATCCTCGAGTGTGCCACTGGTACAAGTTGGAAATAGCGGCTGGAGTATTGAAGGTCTCCATACGTGTCCACTTGTTTGTGACTCTTACAAAGCGCTGAGATATATACTTGGCGCGGTGCCGAGTAAATCCCTGCAAGCCCGGCTCTGGAGTTAGCACCGCTCGTAGCGATGATGGTCAGGACGGCACGAGAGTAAATGTCAGCCATCACGGGAATACACAATGCCTTATCCTTTTCGACATTCTGGAGGATGCAAATTGCAGGTACCCAGAAATACTATTCTCCCAGATCATAGACAAGCCCGCATCGCATCCCCAATCGTCTGAGGAGGGGTCTTAAATGACAAGCTGCYTGGTGTCCCCAACTGATCCATATTCACCGAGTTGTGGACTGAAAATGACCAGCCGGACCAGGGACTCTCCACATCTAGTGCAGCGCGCGACATACCTGCAGTCGTCGGGTGAGTCATCAATACACCTTCCGTGAACGTCAATCACCAGAAATCCAGCCGCAGCATTCGACCATGATGGCGACRCACAAGCCTTGCCGATCGAGGAGCTTACCGACCCAATGTCGGAGGAGCCTCACATCGATCAACGGGTCCGTAAATTAATCACTCGCAAGCACGGGAGCCCCTGACAAATAATCATGACGGACCGCAGGYCTCTCTCGACGCTCGGCACAGGATGCGCACAAGGGTGCAAGTACAGTACAGGAACTGCTGATCACCATCGTTTCCCACTTCCTTGCGCGCCATTGGTGGCAGGCCTGGCGACACGACCAACCGATACATGGCTTTCTGCGGATCCAGGCTCATATCCTCGTCATCGATGGTCCTTTCCGACACATACCAGAATTCCTCGGACTGTTTATCAATTGACTAGGGTTTAAATACAAAGATGAAGGTCATGAACATGTCTTGATTTTGAGCACTTGGTTGAATCCTCGGAGAACATAGAATTAGATTCAAATCCTCTCCCTCTGCATTACTCTCCGTATTAACACAATGCGCTTCGAAATGCCTCTGAAAATGATTGAGAATTGCAAGCAACATTCAAGATTTTATCTTGAGGTACGTTTCTGCAATTTTGAAGCTTGGACCTCGGCCTCGGTGGAGCTARATGSTGCAAGCCGTTTCTAAAAAMCTGCATTGGACCATGTTRGACATCAGAAAGACTAACTAAAGATCAAACTGTGCCTAACTTGACGAAATTGAGAAACTTGCAGATTAGTAGAGGGGTTGAACATACCTTTAGATCAAGGGATACCAAGACAGGACCTCATCGTTGCATCTTCCCTAGTCTTGTACAACGGTTTCAACAAGTGTGYCCAGTCCCATAATCTAAGAAAAGGTCGTGCATCTACAATGTCTCACAACAAATGGATCGTCACCGTTTTGCARGTTAAATGACAYTGTCRCATTTTGTGACRATCAAACTCCCCATAAAKTCCCATGTTCACAGGCTCTAATTGTCCTGATCTATTTGTCAAAGCACTAAAAGGTAGTGATTAATCGGACGCACTACATGCTGATGTGATACAGAGCATGAGTGACTCAAGATGGAATGTGTGGCAGAAGAACAATAGTGACAACATTCATCAAAATTTGCAGCACTTTGTATTACCGTATATATGCGAGCAACTAAGAACAATGTAATTTGCAAATTCTCTTTCCTCTAGATGCAAGAGAATACAAAGTAAAGCAAATACAAAGTGAAGTAAAGTAAACAAGGATTTGAAGAGCCCATCCTTTGTCCATCAAAGTAGAACTCCAAGTGTTGTATTGCTTTTGTGATTCTAATCACCAACTACTGGCATTGATACTCATGGCCCACATACATATATACATTGCAAATACCACTAGAAGTCAAGACAAAGATAAACACCTAAAACCTTAAGAGTTTCAACAAAAAAAACTAAACTTCATCTAAGTTAGCATGTTCAAGGCCTACAATCATGTCTTCTTTCAATGTATTCCATAGACCTTTGTCCTCTTTGAGCACGTATGTAGACTGAATAGCTAGTGTCTCCTTTTGAACCTTACTTTTGTCATTGGCTCCCTTAAGTATCTCCAATGCATTCCACCAAGTCTGCCATGCACTACCAGCTGTAGGACACAACCCTGATGCTTTTAATGTGTCCAACTTTGTACTACCCACAGCAACACAAGCAACTGCTGCCGTTCGGTTTCCAAACTTCTTAACATCAACTATTTTGATGTGATACTTTTGCAAAGCCTCTTTTGCAATGCCTCTCTTTCCATTCCAACTACCCTTCAACAAATCAGTCATTGCTCCAACACAAACCACAATCAAAAACATGAACTGGGCACCAGGTTTCAAGTGCGGCACTCCCAGTACTACCACAGCGGAGTATATCATCAAGGCCACCGACACGAGAAAGAGAGGCAGATGCGCAACCCAGCCTGCATTTAATACAACTTCCTTTTGGAGGAGCTTCTGAATGGCCTCCTCGGAGCCACGCAAAACGCAAAACACATCCGGGTCATCCTTCAGTACTACAACAGAGTCTCCWGGGGGTACACCTTCTGCAGGTCTTGCTGGCGCCACCTCAAACTTCTGTACTCGCAGCAGAAACGCCATGGTTGCRTTTAAGATCATTCCTATGGCCACTAGTGCAAAACTAAACCACTCATGGCACATGGCCTCCAACACCAACACTATTACGCAAACACTGGTTGAAAAAAAGTTGAGGAGAGCGCCTTCATCCCGAGGCACGTGCACAGCACCCACAATGTCGTCCGAGTTGTGGATTTTCGCCCATACAACATATGTTGGTCTCTGAGAACAACGTCCGATGACATCACAATTGCGCTTTTTCCCTTGCCTCACAAGCTCTAATACCACAGCCTCCCCTACAACGCCTCGCACTGGAAGAGCTGTTCCAGATTGGAGGCCCACGTAGGTGGCATTGTCACTTGCCTTGACACCACAAAGCTCATGCATTGAACCTGCTTCTCCGGTACCTATCAGGATGCGCGCTGGTCTCCAGTCAATGCAAGCGAGCACCGCTTGAGCAAGTCCCAAGGTCCCTGCTGGCACATAAAGATTCAAGTAGGGTATTCGGCTACAAACGAGACAAGTATAAGGAATGCCGGCTTTTGTTGCATTGGAACCAAGTAGAGCTGATAGTCCTGCAAAGTCCAAGCGGGGCAAGTTTCTTCCTACTCTACAAGCTGTGACGCCATTGTGTGTTGCCATCAATACCCGCATGCTAGAGTATCCCTTTGATCCCCAAATAGAGCAATTTCACTAGACCTAAATGATTGTGAATTGRATATCRCCCTTCCACTTTGCCCAGTGAACCAAGATTCCCACAACATTCTCTACTAGAGATTTTACCTGCATACACATGGCCAACACCAAGTTATTGCAGTGGTTTACCCTTGATGCCTACGGTGTAACTTGTTCTTTTTACACATGTTACGAAAAATTCATACGAACATGTCCCCAAAGCATTAATTAACCCCTAAAAGCCCTCTAGAGGTCATTTTAATTTGGGCTTAAAGACATCATTGCTTTTGAGGTGGTATAGATCTAAATGTCACTAAGGTATAGAAATCTCAAATGCACAATCTTGTAGTGTACGTGTTGTAGATAACGTGAATCTAATTTGGAGTCATTTGGTCACATAGATTGCAAGATTATAATGATTTAGTGTTAAAAAAGGATGCTGAAATTTTCCTAACAACACATTTGGAGGTGAGAAAGTATCATTCAATTGATTGGTTGTGTTTGCAAAATGGCTTTGAAATGTCAAACAATAGAGAAGTTGCAAAATAAACAATTAAGGATGAACCTCCTTCTACTAAAATGCTTCAAAATCACTCATAGCTTCTTGGATTGCTAAAAAATTTTAGTCACACAAACTAGACTAGTGTGTGCAACTTTCCCAAAAACATTTATTGGAAAACGGACACAACATGCAAAAGAAACAAGCCACCGAAGTTCATTGTAATCCAAGAATGTTGGGATTTTGAACTTCAAATTGCTTCCAAACATTCAAAACAACTTGCATTCACATGAAAATGTTACCACCATAACACTACCAACATAGACTTCAAGGGAAACACAACCCAACAAAGTTTTATTGAAAATGAACATTGGATGAAGGAGATACAAGCCCCGAAAGTTTGGTGAACTCAAATTAAACTTGTGAACTTCAATTGGCTAAAAAATCCCCATTACATCTTGGATTGATGTGAAAATTTTACCACACAAACTAGAGGAGAGAGCACAAATTTCCCTACAAGTTTTATTGAATTCAGACATTGGATGCAAAARTTACATAACTTTGAATTGGTCACTCTTTGAATTGGACACTCTTGGTCMCCTTTTGGTCCCTAGAGAACATTTAGGGGTTAAATTCTAGCCTTGCAATAACATTCGAAAGCCTTAGACATACCTGCAAAGAGAGTCGCTCCGCACAAATCGAGGCAGAAGAATCAGTCCACTCCAAGCACAAGTGCAACCAATTGCGTAACCAATTACACCAGAAGAAACGCATTCCCAAGGGTTTTAGCAAATGCCACACCAGAGCTTCGAAGTACAAAACCTGTCGGTAAAGCCACTATTCCAATTAGAGTTTTGCCTCAGAGAAAACTCAAAATCCGTCGACCCCAAGAAGCCAAACCTTGAAATCACTGGAATTGGCATAGAAGCAACAAGGAGTACGGGATGGTTCTGCTGTTCAGACAAACGAGTACCTTCAGACCGTCGTCACCGACATAGCACCATGACCGATAATCTAACCCCAAAGTGAGTTGTGAAGGACGGGTTCAAAATCCAGGACACAAAGATCGACTCACTTGCCATGTCGTGCGACACGCTCCTCCAGCCTCTGCCGAGTCGCTTCCCTGGCTCCTTCTGCTCAAACCTGACCCTCCTGGCTGGCTTCTGCACGGTGTCAATAATCGTTGATTAGGCGATACATATTGTTTATGTGGCTTCACAACTGCAGCAAGAACTGGCGAGGCTCATAACCTCCTCTGCGACGTTTTGGCGAAGTAAAAATTACATTTATAGCAGGTAGTGCGAGAAAGTACAAACTCTTACGTGCAAATTTCATCTCTGTTCCGGAAGGGCTGCTCGAGATGACCGTGCAGAAATTGGGACATAATGAACACAAAGCCACACAAATAAGAGAAAGAAACAACACAACATTAAACTTGAAATTGAAAGAAGCACACAAAAAAGACACACAAATCACACAAACACAAACTCAGTGAACAATTGTTCAGAGGAGTTGAACCCTGGACACAAAAGGCATTGCCCAAATGCAATGAATAATCCCACCCACCCCCAACCTAGTTAGTACAATTGTACACAAATTTAGAACTTGAGACTTGCCGCATTAATGGAAACAGCCTTACAAGTCTGCTCCCCGTCGGAATCTCTCCTCCCGCCATGAAGTGATAGCTTTGGCCACCAGGAAGGTTTCCACAGTGAAAAAATCTTGTGAGAAAAGTTTAACACATGTGTCAACATGCCCTGCAAGCTGGTTTCTCAGTTTTGACTTCATAAAATTGATAGTTGAAAAAGTCCTTTCATCTTCCACGCTGCCCAGCATAGTAGAGACTGCAATTTCGGCCAGTTTGATGAATTCAGACAAATGGCTGAGCATCAAAGCATTTTGTCCAATGTAGACCCAGATTTTGGTCAAATGATTTTCATCCCTTGGTTTGACCATGGCTCCCTGTGCATGGGATTTCATTGTCAATTTAAATAGAGACATCTGTAAGGAAAGTAGGCGCCCATCAAGAATGGGATCCACCTACTTGCAATTGGGATTTTGCACAGTCCCAAAGTTCACAGTTTGCTCAACTGCGAAGTGAGACTTCAAAGTTTTCACGTGCAAGGTGAAGAGATCATTGCAATTAGGCTGGATCCAGTATTGAGGAAATACTACGCCCAATGCATTCATGAGCTCTACCTCCGGAAATCACACATCCAACTCCAGGATCAGCATCTCAGCTGCGTCCCTGCATTGAGCTTTGACGGAGCTGATCACAAAACTGAAGTTTTCTCTGCTGACCTGCAACTTCATCCCACTCAAGGCACAAATCGAGTGAGCAAGATAGGTATGCCCTCCCATACGGAAGGCTAGAGACTCCACACCAGTATTAAGATCCGTAACCCACTCTTGGGTAATACAGTAGGAATGATCATGCACTATGTCATAGAACATTTCAAAGTGCTCCTTCTGCCAAGCCGTGTCCTCATCAGTGTACATCATGTACAATTCACTTTGACAAATTTTCACTGTAGCAATGCAGTCACAGATGAACACGTTGTTAGATTGTGCAAATTTCATCAAAGAATTGACAGAGTCCAATAATGGCATGAGGCAGGGAAGGGCCAGCAGAGTACCGACATCTCAAAGCAAGTCGTAGTTCTCACGGGCAGTCTCTTTTGCAGCAACTTGCTTCACAGTGAGCTCAGGCTGCTTAACAGAAACATCCTCACACATTTTGGCAATAAGAGTTTAGTACTCTCCCATCACCCTCTTCAAGTGCTCAAGCAAAGACAACCATCTTGTTTTCACGTTGCGTAGCATACGACGTCCCTCTGTTTCCACTAAGTCAGCAAGTTTCTGGAATTCTAAATGACATTTTGGGCTGTGACTGAAATATGCATACATTGCATTACACAAAGCCTCGACTTTTGCCACAACCGGCAAATTGGACACTGGCTCCACAGCCAAGTTAATACGATGAGCCATGCAATGAATTCCAAAAAAGAAAGGAGCTAGGTGCTCCTTCATTTGTGTAGTGACCCCGTTCCTACTACCTTGGAAAGTTGGAATACCGAAACCCCATCTGCCCCAAAACAGATGAGACGTTTGGCAATTTCAGACTGCTCTAGTTCTAAGTGATACACTAACATTTCCTCGATGTTCTCTTTGATAGCAAAAGCCCCAGTACCACCTCCAAGTCGATTCAATGACAAAAGAATCAAGACTCTTTTAAACCCTATGGAAACATACAAGTGAAGAGATAGCCAAGACTAAGAATCAATTGTAGTCACTTCATCGGCACTTAAGGAAAAGACTATGCTTTTGATATAACCTCTTTTTTATGAGCGGCCAACACCAACGCCAAGTGGTCCGCCATCTCCCACCCAACAGAAGTGCTCCAATGCTTCTTCGGGAAGTCTGGCACCTATAGAAGGTAGAAGAGGCCCTTCATGCTCTCGTACTAAGCCATCGAACGCCCCTGCATGAGCAACCAAAGAATTGCACAGAACTGGACAATCTTGTGCTTCCGTTCCTTGATTGCACCTTCCGCCACTTGTTGCACCACAGTATCCCCAGCCTTCCCAAATCTTGCAAAGAATTTTTTTTCATTTTTTACATGCGCATTGGTGCTCAAGAAATAATTTTCTCCAATCTTAAACTTCTCAAAGGAAGTAGTGGCCTTCCTTTTGCCTGCATGCTTCCACAAAGAATCAAGTTTTGGAATAAGCAGTTTGTCCCTTCCCTCAACGTCGGAGCAGATTTTGCAATGTACCTGACAAGTTCTTCCGTCTTCACCACGAACACTCTCGGCCCACAGCAATTTAGCTGCCCAAGAATCTTGCCAATTTTGGGTTTTTTCATACCCGAGACGTCGTGCCTTCGCTAATTCGTGTGCTGGAGATGCCGATGCAGGATCAAGGATGACGACCTCGGGAGTTGTGGCCACAGCTTTGATGCCGTTTCTTTCCTCATCAATAATGGAGGTCCCAAGAAGCACCGGCTGCACATTTCCGTCCACACATTCTCCTGTTGCTACTCCTCCGTCGCCATTGAGCCCAATCTGCGTAGTACAATCAGAACTATGAGACTGGAAATCCACAGATTGAACTCTACCTTCATACAAAAATTTTGTCATCATGGATTGGCTTGGAGCCATGATCGTCAACAACTACAAGAAAAGAGACAACTCAAAGCAATGTCGGCAATCAAAACGTGAAGAATTGAGGACTCATTTGGCGTTGAATGTCTCCAAATTTGTGTAATTTATGGTCAAATGTTGCCCACTGAAGATGCATGAATCAGAGAATGGGAAGCATCCGCCCACATTGCCAAATTTCAGACAATCCAAACTTCCACACGAAAAATTCTTAATCTACAACTCATCCGCTAAACTCAGAGCTTCTTCACATCAAGCGCTAAACCTGCAACCCAATTGCGTGCTAATCACACAACTCTCTCACCTAATCGCAACTTTCTAGTGACAAAAGCACTTGCGGCAATTAACGCTGCACCTGCACACCCCAAAACAAGAATCCTATCTAAACCAAACCAGCGCAAAGCTCGATTGGCGGCTAGCTGCAGAAAGGAGATTGCATGCAGGCAAATTTTCCAAAAACATCAGTTGCGAAAACCATGGCAGCTCATGCAAAATGGCAAGCTCTCATAGGCGCCTGGCTCCTAACAGACAAATGGAGGAGGGACAATAGAGGCCACAACCCTAAAGTGCCCAGCTCATACGGCGATGTGAGTGGGGTTGAGGCGGCTGACGAGGCAGCTGCAGGCACCTTGTCAGTCAGACTCAGGCGAATTTTTTTTCTTTTTTTTTAAATTTTCGTTTGTTGAATTTGCCTACCCGTTTTTTCAGTAAGTTTCAGGCGAAAATTTGCCAATAAAAGAAACCCTCGTTGACTGGGTTGAGCCTTGAGAGTTGAGATCCACAGAAAACTTAGAATAAAAAAGACAACAATCACACAGTAGGGCCACTACCTTCACATGGCAACGGAAAAAAAAAATTAGAAGACGAGGTCTAGTGACAAGCCAGGGTACGTACAAGGACTTGGCAACTCCAATAAGCCAGATCACCGCTGCATGAGGGAACTAAAAATAATTACAAAACAATAAGAGCATCCCCACGAGGCTGGCAAACTGTGGGTGGGATTTGGCTTGTAAAATGGGAGGTCATCCATTTTGCAAGCCGGACGCCCCACCTATGGCTTGTTAAGAAGCCAAGGAGGACAATAGCAAGGACAATAGCAAACTATAGAGGCAACTTTTCATAGGAGGCAATACCCACTCATGTTGACTTTTCATGCACTTTATTTTGTCTTATACGGTTTGCAAGTTGGTTTGCAAGCCGCTAGAGGCTTTGGAGTCGGCCTCTTAAGAAGTTCATCCGTTTTGCAAGACGGGTGGGGTACTTTTGCAAGCCGCCTTGGACAAGTCATCTGTTTTGCAAGTCTGGTGGGGATGCTCTAACAACAAGATCAGGCGAGACGTTAAACACCCCCCATCGAGCTATTCTCAAGTACAGCTGGCAGTTTGCGTGGCAGGTTGGTCCTCGTTCCTAATTCCAATACAAAAATCAAGATCTGCCCAAGGTCGAAGGCTGCCCGGCGGGAAAGGGAGAGATTTCGAAGGAACTCCTAGGAGTGCCGTTTCTGTGTATGTGTGCGTGGGGGCTAGCATTCTCACATTGCGATCTCCCACACATGCTGTGTTGCTGCAAATCATGCTCCTGATACCATACCTCCTTCAATACGTTCCATCCTGAAATATTGCCTCTTTTCCTCACCACCTCGTCTAATTGTACTCATTTGAATCCCGCTACCATTATCATAGACTTGAAATGCTTCAAGGCATCATAGCAAATTTTGCAGTCACGATAACAAAGAGGATAGTCTCTTCCATATGAGGAACCAAGTAACAGACAATGCAAATTGCAATGAGCTGTCATAAGGCCAGATAAAACTACGATTGTACAAATCAATTAAATCCTCCAGACTACTCATGATGTGAATTTAAGGTTTTCTGGACACGTGAAAAACTCAAGAGTAGACCATTTGAAATGGTATTTTCATAACTGGACTCCAACAGGTAAACGCGATGTGATCCTCACTGCAACAAATAATGACTTTGCAAGAGGCGATGGAGGGTACAATCAACACTTAACAATGTCCGTGACTACACTCGCTCTTACTTCGTTGCTGCTTGCCAAGAACGTCGATTGTAAATTCCAGATCTTGGAACAACTTCCTTCCAACGATCAAACGTCACGGTTTATTTTCATCTCTTGTTCTCGTTACAAAGCATTCAATGCCCTTCAGGCCTTTTGTTGCAACAAAATTTGAAAGCCTTGGAATCAAATTAAGAGTGAGGATAAAAACTTCGATAAAAACTTTCGAATGTACGGGTTCTTTTGTCTCAAAAAAACCCAAGGAAACCAGAGGATTTAACGTAGCTAGCTCATTTACAAGCGTGTTAGATTCATAAGCTTTCCACCAGCATCCACGGGCATGCAGGCGTGGGAACTGGGAATGATGTGGTGACTTAGGAGCATGCATGATCCGCAGCAACACAGCATGTGTGGGAGATCACAATGTGAGAATGCCAGCCCCCACGCACACATACACAAAAACGGCGCTCCTAGGAGTTCCTTCGAAATCTCTCCCCTTCCCGCCGGGTAGCCTCCGACCTTGGGCAGATCTTGATTTTTGTATTGGAATTGGGAACAAGGACCAGCCTGCCACGCATACTGCCAACTGTACCCAAGAATAGCTTGATGGGGGTGTTTAATGTCTCCCCAAGATCAAAGCATTTCCACCCACAGTAACACGCTCAAGGTCCGACACTCTTCAAATGTTGATGAAAAGCAATAAGGGCCCTTTACAACAATCACACGGTAGGGCCACTGCCTTCACATGGCAACGGAAAACCAAAATTAGAAGACGAGGGCCAGTGACAAGCCAGGGTACGAACAAGGACTTGGCAACTCCAATAAGCCAGATCACCGCTGCATGAGGGAACTAAAAATAATTACAAAACAATAACAACAAGATCAGAGCATTCCCACCCACCGTAACACGCTCAAGGTCCCAAAAAAATTAGATTTTTTTGAGGAAAATTGATTTTTGTGAGAATTTTTGAAAAAAGTGAAGAAAAAATCACATTAAATAGAAAATTACTTCCAAAAATCTGAAAATTGCACCATGTGTGTACATTACAATGAAAAACATCATGGTGTAAACTCAATTTCCATGTCATTCTATAATTATAATATAAGTAGAATAAAATGAACATTAAAATTACATCCAAAGTTCAAGCTGCAATAAAATATTCAATATTAAGAATTTTTCCTAAATTCTAATTGGAGTCGAAACTAGAGTAGATGGCCTTCATTTTGTTAGTCACTCTTAAACTCAAAAGATATCGATTAGTGACCTTGAACCATGTAAACATTCCCATTTTTTTGGTTCATATTATTATGGAACATGGAATTGGTGGCCTTCAACCATTTTATCATTCCCATTTTTTTTTGGTTCACATTTATTATGGAACGTGAAGTTAGTGGCCTTCAACCATGTAAACATCCCCATTTGTTTTTGGTTCACATTATTATGGAACGTGAAATTAGTGGCCTTCAACCACGTAAACATCCCCATTTTTTTTTTGTTCACATTATTATGGAACGTTCTAGAATAATGTGAACTAAAACAAAATGGGAATGTTAAAATGGTTCAAAGGCATACGTTTTACGTTCTAAAAAATTCTGAACCGAAAAAAAATGAGAATGATAAAATGGTTGAAGGCCACTAATTTCACGTTCGAGAATAATGTGAACCGAAAAAAAATGGGAATGATAAAATGGTTCAAGGCTGCTAATTCCATGTTCCATGATAATGTGAACAAAAAAAAATGGGAATGTTTACATGGTTCAAGGACTCTAACTTCACGTTCCATAATAATGTGAACCAAAAAAAATGGGAATGTTCAAATGGTTCAAGGCCACTTATTTCACGTTCCATAATAATGTGAACCAAAAAAAAATGGGGATGTTTACATGGTTGAAGGCCACTAACTTTATGTTCCATAATAATATGAACAAAAAAAAAATGGGAATGATAAAATGGTTGAAGGCCACCAATTCCACGTTCCATAATAATGTGAACAAAAAAAAAATGGGAATGTTTAAATGGTTCAAGGCCACTAATTTCATGTTCCATAATAATGTAAAGAGCTAAAAGAATGGATAGTAAGCCTGGAAATGTTAAAAAGTTAAAATGGTTCAAAATGGGAATGTTAAAATGTAAAATTGTTTAAGTGGTTCAGAATGGAAATATTAAAATGGGAATAACATAAATGCCCCATTTTAGAACCCTGAAATTTTAATCCCTAAACCCTAAACCCTAAACCCTAAACCCTAAACCCTATCCCTTCAACAACCTTACACTCTTTGACTCCCCTGGAATTTTAAACTTTAAAGAGCACCGAACTAAAATGAAGTATCGCCACTTTGGCACTTCTTGTGGAATTAAAAAAAAAGACTGTAGTACTTCATAACTTCAGATGAGCCAGAGTGGCAAACACTATAAATGAATACTAGGCGAACGAGGCTAACTATTAAGTCCAGGAACGACTTCGTTGGCGGCTTTCTCGACGGGTTGGGATGCCCTAACGGTCCCTTCAACGGTCCACTCGACGACTTCCAAGCTGCCCCGATGGCCTCTCGAACGCTCAACGTCCTCGGAGTTCCCCGACGGTCCCCTCTCTACATTCCCAGGACGGGCTGTGCGTCCCCTCGACGGCCTCGGAGTCCTCGACGGCCTCGGAGTCCCCGACGGTCCCGTCGAGGAACCGGGCGTCCCCTGGACGGTCCTGTTGACAGCCCGGTTGTCCCCTCCACCGCCTTCGAATCCCCAACGGATTGGTCACCGTCCCGGGCGTCCCTCGACGGCCTCGGAGTCCCGGATGGTCCTGTCGATGGCTCAGGCGTCCTTTCGACGACCTGTCAGGTGCTATATATGTTTAGATGCGTGGATTAGTTTTGCACGCGTCTCTCCTACTTTGATGGTGCTCTCTTGCCCTAGATTGGTTTCAGTCCTTGCTTGGGAGCGCAGATGCTTGCGAGGAGGCTCGGCTGAGGAAGAAGGGGGGAGTTTTCACATCTGTGATCACGAAAACCTAATTACTTGGTTTGTTTATCGCTCTTCTTTTTTCAATGGATGTCCGTGGTACTTCGAAGCGGAAGGTTGATGCCTAGTTCAACGACGTGGAACACCCTGCCGGTGAACCGTCTATAGAATTGACGGAATGCGTATCGGAGGCAGTGGCTGTAGAAGGGGTCGGCGGTGTGGAGGCGGGAGAGTCTTCTGGGGCCAAGAAGAAAAAGAGCTGGAGGAGGCACAAAGTTGCGAATATCGAGAAATGGCCAAGTAAGGCTGCGACGAGAAGATTGCATGAGGTGACATTGGAGTTCATGGAGCAATATTCGATCTTCCAACTCAATACAACTTACATCTCAAAGGGGTTGCAAGCGGTGGAGACAATTAAAAACAAGTTCCACCACATGTTTTGGACGGCAATGAGTGGGGACAAGTGGCTCGAAGAACGCACAAAGAAAGATTTCGATCGTTGGCTTCAGGATCAAGTGCAAACTTGTGTCTTCAACCTCGTCCACATTGCCGAAACCATAAAAGGTTTTAAAAGGAGTGTGGGGCCCCGTTCAAATGCAATGCACTTGTTGCATAAGAAGGTCTATTGGTGGCACGACGCGGTACGGGGGTTGTCGTCAAGCAATATCCGAGCAGCCCCGTGGTTTGAACAAAGCCAAAATTTGGCTTTAGGTCAAGGGGCATTAGGAGGAGTGGTTTTCCTTGACAGAGGAGTGGTGGTGGTTACTTTGACGGGCCTTAGCCTTCAAAGGGGGAACGGGAGGGTGCGTAAAGTGTGCCTCCATAACTCGCGGCATATTCCCGAGACGATGGAATTGACGGGCAAGACGGCCTTGCACGTGGATAATTTGAAGAAGTCTTGGGAGAAGTTGTCCATCGAGACTTTGGTTTGTCCATGTCATCATCCAAGGGTCATAAAGTTTTTTGCTATAAATGACATGACCATGGAATGTTATTCTCAATGGTGGAATGGAGGAACATTGGGAGACATGTTCACCTTGGATCAGTGAAACCAAGATCCAGAGGAAATTGGAGAGTTGGCSTACAATGCAACCCCATAAACAATGCAACAAGCCAAACGACTCATGGCTTATCGTCGCAATCGCACCGAGCTTGCATGGGCGTTAATTTGCATCGTGGATGTAGTGCAACAATCTTCGGTCCTCCATAATGACATCACGCCGACAAACGTGATGCTTCACTTACCGAACGACGATGGATGAACTGTGTATATTGGGCTGTGCGATTGGAGAATGGCTAGTCGCATAAACGAGGAAACCCATTCATTGTACCAATTTAAGGGTTCAAGTGAAATGCAGAGTGTAAGGGCGAAACGTTGGTGGATGGCACCCGAATTGATGCATGTGATTGAAGACCCTGGCACTTCGACCTCTTCCACTTGTGTAGTTAGGCCACCGCGTGTTAGTATACATACGGATGGATACGCCGTTGGAAAACTTGCCAAGAAGATATGGAAAAAAGATTGCGTGAATACGGAAATGCTTCCTGACAACACATTAGTCGCTTTTTTTGGGTTGACATTGGTCGACTTGTGCAAATCGGACCCACTACAACGACGATCGGTTACTTCCGTCGTGAGCAAACTTAGTGGAGCCCTTTTGTTTTGGACACCTGTGAATTGCTATCGCGAGGCCCGCAAGGAGAAAGCACTTCTACAGCAAGAAGCTGGCCACGAAGATTAGATATTAGTAGAATTTTTACAATGTCAGTGTAGACGTAGAGCCATAGTATGATAGTACTTAGCACTTGCTTTTATTAATTATAGTGTTATAGTCCCGGCATTTAGCTTCAATGCATTTTGTACTAATTTTTTTTTTATATAAATAGATGCAAACCTTTTTGCTCCATTTGAGTATAATTCCAATGAATGAATTTGTCGTATATGGTCTTGGCTAAAACTTGTACCTTCCAATTCAAATACACCAATGAACGATACGATTTGAATTGCAAAATTTGCTGTCCAACCCTACATCCAATCCTACAAAAGGGCGTGCCCCGGTTTTCCATTCAAGAATTGAGGCCATGTTGTCTTAGTAATTTAGTATACATTTACCACCCTTATGAACACCGTGTTCCATCAAGAGATGGATGAGTTTGTCATTGTGTATATTGATGACATATTGGTGTACTCCAAGACRGCGGAGGATCATGCCAAGCACCTTGAGATTGTATTGGGGAAGCTTAGGGAACATAAGTTGTATGCCAATGGTGAAAAGAGTGAGTTTGGCTTGTTGGAAGTGGACTTCTTAGGTCACATTCTGGATGGGTCTGGGATCAAGCCGGATGTCAAAAAGGTGGAGGCAATTAGGAAGTGGAAACAACCCACCACCCAAAAGGGGTGAGGTCATTTCTGGGACTTGCCAATTATTATAGGAGGTTCATTAGAAACTTCTCCAAAATTGCCAAACCTTTGTCTGACTTGTTGAAAAAGAACMAAGCCATAGAATGGACTGAGCCATGTAAATAAGCATTTGAAGAGCTCAAAACCAAACTCTCTTCACCCCCGGTTTTGAAGTTCCCGGAGTTTGACCAACCCTTTGAGGTGCACACGGATGCAAGTGATTTTGCAATTGGGGGAGTGTTGATGCAAGGGGGGCGGCCCATTGCTTTTGAGAGCAAGAAGTTGGATGGGACCCAAACCAAGTGGCCAACACATGAAAAGGAAATGTTTGCGGTGGTGCATTRTTTGAAGACATGGCAACATTACCTTGGTCTTCATCAAACCAAGGTGTTCACCGATAATGTGTCGTTGAAGTATTTTGAGAGCCAGGCTAAAGTAACAGCCAAGCAGTTGAGGTGGTATGACACCTTAGCGCTTATGAATGTGGAGTTGATCCACAAACCGGTCAAAGAGAATGTGGTGTCCGATGCCTTGAGCCGAAAGGATGAGTTCAAACCAAGTTCCACTCAAATACTAAGGTTGATGTTTGAGGGGGAAAGTGACCTAGYTAGGAGGATAAGGGAGGCGTACATGAAGGACCCCAAAGCTCAAAAGTTCCTAAGTGACTTAAGGATTGGCAAGAAAGTGAAGAGGATTCGATTACACCAAGGCCTAATCAAGTTCAAGCAAGGTAGGGTGTATGTCCCCAAGGGCAAGTTGARGTTGCAAGTGTTGAAAGAGGAGCATGACAAGCCTCTTGCGGGCCATAGAGGGGAAAAAGCCACTCTGAGTTTTGTGGCTAAGAGGTTCTATTGGCCCGRGATGAAAGAAGACATTGCACACTATGTGAAGACTTGTATCACTTGCCAAGCCAACCRAGCTTCATATCAAAAACAAGCGGGGCTACTTAAACCATTGCCCATTCCAAGTGGTCCATGGGAATGTATCTCCATGGACTTCATCACTAGCTTACCGGAGTCAAGAGGGTTTGATGCCATCTTTGTGGTGGTAGATCGGTTTAGTAAGTTGGCAAAGATGGAGCCAACTATTGGAATGGCGACTGCATTTCAAACAGCCACACTCTTTTTYAACACTTGGTGGAGACATAGTGGTTTGCCTAGGGTGATCGTCTCAGACAGGGATCCCAAATTCACAAGTGCATTTTGGAGGCACTTGTTTAGAAAGATGAAAACAAAGCTGTCATTTAGTACAGCATTTCATCCCCAAACCGATGGCCAAACGGAGAGGGTGAATGGGGTCTTGAATCAATACCTTAGGAACTATGTGAGTGCGGACCAAAGTGATTGGACTGAGTATTTGGCTTTGGCTGAGTTTAGTTATAACAAGGCCAAGCATGCAGCAACATTGTTCCAATCACGATCGTGGACTTTCAATTCCACAGCTTCCTTCACCATGACCAGCCGCTCAGTCATGAAAAACATGGTCGCAAAACGTGTCTCAACGGGCATCTTCAACATGAGAGTTGGAGACAGTCTTCGAAAAATGGCGAGTGATATGTGATGCACGCGAATGAATTTCATAATTTTTCTTGCTTTCTTCACCATACTTTTTACCTAAACTTGCTTCCCCCAATCTTCAAGTAGAAGGTCAAGTGCATGCGCAGAACAACCTTGCCAATATATGTGCAGGAAGTCTTCAATCAACAAAGTACTCGCTAAACGCATGGTTCCTACATTGTCCGTGCACACTTGCACCACATTCTGTCCCCCCACCGCTTCAACGTAATCCTTCACACGACTAGTCACATAAACAGCGTCTTTGCGTTCACCTGTCGTGTCAACTGATCCCAAAAATATTTCTCCACTCGTACATGCCAACATGACATTCATCAACGGCCGATGCGTGACGTTGTCCCATCCATCGCTGCATATGGTCCCACCGTACTTGTGGATTGTCCCCCTCGTCTTCTCAGATATCAATGCAACCACTTCATCTTTTGTAGATGTCATGAGCTTCGTGCGTATGSCATGGTAAGCTGGGGGTTTGTATTGAACTCTAGACTTGGATGTTGATTTCACTACATCCACAAAGGTGGGGTGCCTCACCACATTGAATGGTATATTTGTCTCATAGAAAAACTTAGCCTATTTCTTGTCTAGTACTTGTTTAAGGGATGTGTCCATCCCTTCTTGTACAGATAATTGCCTCATTGGTCGACTTTGGTTCGAAGAAGGGCCAGGCACCTCTGATGATCGAACTTGGAAACTATGACCCACAGTATTTCCTCCGCCTTTACTAACTGAGAGCAGTGGGCGGTTGTTGACCATGTACCACGCCTGCTAGAACCGTTGACGGCGATGTCACTTCCACACCACGTTCTTCTTTGTCCGCATCGACCGTAGGAACATTTCCCCCGCGATTCCTAAACATAGCTTTCACAGCTAGGCTGGCTTTGTTGCACCTTTTCACTCCAGCGAGGCTATCATCTGGTCTATAATCCAAATGGAAAAGCAAGCAATCCCATTGGTAACTAATCTTTGTCTGGCAAAACTTGCATTGAACCTTATTATACAGTAGTAGCGTGTACTAGGGGTTCCCATTGCGTCCTCCCCCCTCCCATTGTTTTGGCTGGTTCTTTTTAACTAGACGCTGCACAAAAAAACAAGTTAGTATTTTGTTTGGATGTGATGTAGAAAATAACACTTATTGCTTTCACAACAAGTGCTCCTCACACACACACTCTTCTTGGACTTCACTCTAGTGCAATGGCTATATGCCAACCAGGTCATAAGAGCAAAGATAAATAAGGAAAAGTGATCCTAAAGTCAGACGGCAGCCCCTATATAGTGTATACAGGCCGTCGCCTGGACGACCTGTCCGTTGGCGCACCGCAAACACGTTCGGACGGGAGGCCGTCCAGGTGACCTCCACGTCCAGGCGTCAGGCGATGTGTTGTCGACGACCAGCCGTCTAGGCGACGTCTAGGCTGTCTAGAGCGTCTAGGCCGTCCAGGCCGTCCAAGAGCCGTCCATGCCGTCCAAGCGACGTGGACGGCCTGCCGGACTCAGTGTCCGTCCACAAGACGGTCAGTCGACTCTACGCCGTTGAGAGCCCGCGAACGCACTGCCCGTCCAGAAGATGGTCGGGCCGTCCAGTCGACGGAATAGCCGTCCGCGCGTAGTCGACGGACTTCATCCACGCCGTTGGCATTCGGGACGCTCTCCGACGCGTCATGACATCCGAACGGAAAAAGCCAACGTCACGTTCGGATAGAATTCCCTGGTCCTATCCTATATTCTATTGAATGGTTATTTTTGTAGACGATAATCATTCACCCAATTTTTTGTTATAAAGACATTTGCCAATGTGAAGCCAGGTTGCCGAAGACCAACCTACAGCATGGACCCAAGTTTTCAAAGAGACTGTACTGGGGATACGTTTGCTTCACTTAAAGCATTTCAACCATCTGTAGAAAGGTGGGAGATCATTCTTCGGATGCAAGACTCAAATTTTTCTAGAACAAATTTTTATCATTATATTTGAATTTCTTATTGGATCATTCAAAGTTGGAGGTTGTAAGTCTTAGAGCACACTGGGAATGTTCTTGAACAAGCGCAGTGGAACTACATTGGTATATTGAAAGTATATATGAGACGGTTTATCGCAAGAGGGTTCTTCTCATAGTGCATCCTTGCTTGAGTACTTGAAGCTTGTATGGAATGCAAACATGGAGTGCTACTAACTTGGTTGAAGCTTGTATGACCTTTCTTTTAACCTTGAAATAATAAACCCATCATCATGGTCACAAATACATCCTCTGACAAGATGAATGGTTGCACTATTCCTTATTCTTGTAGGTGTTTGAAAGTCATTCATTGGCTATTTCGAATCCTTTGTGGCATTAGAGGGTTCAAATATTGCTTGACATCTAAACGTGCAATATCGTAGTGGATTTAATCCCTAAAGACTTCCACCTAAAAGATATACTATTTGAACATGAGAGCCTAGAGTCAATTTTAAGAATATGGTTAATCAACACTTTGAATATTCATAACACTTGAGTGCCAAATTTCCACATCAGATTTTCAAGTTTAAATATCATCTCACACCATTCATGCTATGACATGTGGCACATGTTTTGCAAAAACAACTTAATTTATTCTGAATTTGAATTTTACAAATGGTATATTGCGACTTGGAATCCTCCACTGCCCTTGCCAAATTCAAGGCAGATGGTTCCTATATTGAATTATCCCCATGGCCCTATCTTGTACCCAACCTATGCCCCATCAAATCAAAGCACATCTAAGGCCAAGGCAGTAAGGTAGGAGGCTCAAAATCCACCTGGGCATTGAATCTGCCCACCTCCTCAAATGTTCACTACTTGTAGATGTTGCTTTCTCACCTTTAGAAGACTCTATGAATAATGTACATTGGGCAATTTTAGAGTGTGAGCGGATTCAACTTCAGAAATCCATAACCAGTTCTACTAAGTTTGAAAGCAAAATAAAAATAGATGAAGTTAATTGATCAATCCCTTTTCTTAGAGCAAACTTGTAACTAATTCCATAAATGTCCAAATAATATGAAACGACTTGGTAGAGACGCCGATTCCATTTTACTTCTTACAAAAATTTAAAAAGTATTGTCTGAAAAGACAATGAGCTCTTCAATAGTCTCTTGAGAACATTAGACTTTTTCACCCTCTTTCACAAAGCAGCATCAAAGAGAAATAACATTCTTTGTGATGGAGAGCAACTTGCCTTGGAGGAACATTGGGGAGGACGAATCAGCACTTGCAAAGTAAGAGATTACAAAGATAAAAAAAAACCAAAAATCAACTGGCCCTACCCTTGGGCCTTGGGCCTTGGCCGACTGGCGCAAGCGCTCGCGGGGCTCAAGTTCGCGAGGGCTCCATCCACCAACCCACCAAGCGGATGGTGGCGGAAACCGCCAGCACCCGCCACTTCTGAAGGCATGTGCTCGGGCTATATGGCATCAACTCTTGTTTTGAAATCTCTATTTTGGAATCCTATCTACAACTGCGTTCACACTACACAAAGAGGTTAGGGTTGCAATGTAGATGTGAGGTCCAACTAGTGAATGAATTAACCTCTGAAAGAGCCTCATGGTCACACCATTTTTGTTTTTTGGATAGAGACTATGGTATCCACTCTCGTTTTGAAATCTGTATTTCCCAATCTTATCTACAATCCCATTCATACTACACAACAAGGTTAAGGTTGGAGTAGATGTGAAGTCCAACTAGTAAACGAATTAACCCGTATGACAAAGCCTCATGGTTACACCATTTTTGTTCTTTCGAGTTTCGACAACAATGAATTTTATTTTATTTTTTATTTTTTATTTTTTTTCTGAACAGTGAATTAGTTTCTTGGCCCTTTCCTTTCAAAGTGTTGAAAATTCTATTCTAAGGTAGGAGATTGTGGACAAAATAAATGTGATTATTCAAAAAATATGCTTACAAGTCCTAATTTTCTTCCAACAAATGTTAATAACACATGTAGAGCAAGCCCATGGCTATGCCTGCGGCTTCACCTATGGTCCCGTATGTAAACATATGTGGGCATTAAAGATGATTGTTGATGAAGAATTCCAACATTTACTGGATTTATTGCCGAGCATGTATGAAGTAGATGGCTTCATCCATGAATCAGAAGAACCAGCTATAGATGATGTCATTCCAATTGGAACAACGAACATTATAGGTGGTCAAACAGGCAAAGCCCCAAGTGAAGGACCAAATGATGGAGTTGATGCTGTTCAACGCGATCTTCTTTAAGGGAGAAGTTACTTAAGATCACAACTTTGACAACATCAGAGACGATGAACAGTCTAACCTTGGAGCAATACGAAATTTTGAATAAGGCAACAAAATCAATTCTGGTTGTTTTGCAAGGCACAATGGACTTGGGACCAAGACCAAGTCAAATATTCATGCCAAGAGAAGGTGGAAGTATCACCCCCATCCAAGCTCATGTCACAAATACAAGACTTGGACATGGAAGCCAAAAGAAGAAGAGAAAATTGAATTATGAAGAACCACATGGTGGAAACGAACTTGTAGTTCAATTGCCAAGATCTGGTGGAATCAAAATACTACGGCGAAGAGAACTTGTGTAGAAGAAGCGCACGTGAGTGAAATTGCCAAAGTTGTGTAGAGAAGCATGCCTTGAATGTGAAGGCCTCAACATATTTTTCAATGGAGTCACTAACACCGAGTGCCACAATTGCCAATATATGATTGTAAGAGGAGGTGATATAGTCTTGYATTAGACAARGAAGGATGTCAGGTCAACCAAGATGTTGAGTTATTTTCTAAGGAATTGGAGATATATTAAAAACTTAGAGGCAAAAATATAGTTTTCTATAAAGATTTGATTTGATTTGATTAATGTTTTTTTATTTACCATTATATATAATAAAGGTTGATGTAATGGTTTTTTTTACCACCACACTATAATGGATATTGTATTTGTATTGATTTTTTGTTATATATATGATGTTTTTATTATTATTTGGACATGGATTTTGCCTCTCTTGGGATGGTAGTATATAAAATATATATTCTATATTCAATAAAAATTCCATACAATAAAAGAAGGAAACTGAGAATGCACAAAGTCCAAGTGCAAATTAGTATTTACATAATCCAAGACCAAGTCCAAACATTGATATRTAGTGATTTTCAAATATTATGAAAAAAAATTACAAATTATGATGTTTTTTTTTTAAATTTTAAAAAATCATAGTAATTGTAATGTAGCAAATTTGAATAATTCTAAATACAGTTATATACATATATAAACGCTACAACAAAAGTTAATATGTACACAAGTATGTACAATATTAAAAAATAGATTTAAAACAAGACGTGTGGGCCCTAGAGAACAAAGTTCCCCCGTCACGTTTCCCTTGTTGGGAGCGTAAGCGTCCCCTGACGGGGCCCATAAAAAAATAGATTTGAAAATAAAAAGTTTGTGTTCTTTGTATATACACAAGTATTACATGCTCCCTTAAAAAATACACTAGTAACTATTGTCTATTAGCTGTTATAAAAAATTTACTCCCCTCTTTGTTAATTTACGCATTGCAAGTGTTACTTGCACCAAAATGCATGAAATATAGACCTATGTGGAAAGCATGGGAAATTCTTGCGTGTCAGTCGGAATCCGTTAGGGGACTCTGGCGATCCATCTCTGATCTGGATTCGGGAATGCTATAGTGGCTTGCAAGAGGTCTTGCTAAAAAAATTGGCAAGCCAACCAGATGTGAAACGTTTCGTTCTACTGGGTACAGCAGGCATAGGGAAGTCTTTCTTTACAATCTTTTGGGTCTGTTACCTGGCGACACGACGGGTGAAAGTTGCTTGGAAATCCGATCTAGACGAGATTTTTATTCTAGACTTCAGCCAAGAGAAAGCAACTGCCTTGGGTCCGTTCAGGGATTATCACGACAAAGCCATTCGTTCCGTGGTAGATGATCCTGATGCTTGGCTTATATTGGATGGCATGGAGGCACGTAGGATGATTTTTGATTGCCATCTGTTGCTAGCTTGTTCAACCAAACCAAGCAATTATACCCAGTTTCTCAAGATGGTCAGTACCACGCGGTTGTATCTCTCTGTGTGGACATTGGAGGAGATGGACCAGTTTTGTGATGACTTTAGCCAGTACCGGGAGTCGTATGCAACTATGGGTGTGCCTGTCAAGACGAAGGTGCAGGAAAGTTTCGAGTTACTGGGAGGAGTGCCTCGATATGTACTGAACAATTGCAAAATGGAGGAAGGCCGTCAACTTTTTCAGGTGGCCGTTGAACAGTTGAGTGTTTATCGGTGCTCGGAGCTTTTGTCTGGCACCTTTCAGCAAGGGTTCAACGACGAGATTATCCACATGTGTGTGGAAAATGTGGATGGAGTGTGCAACTATGAGAAGTATGTATACACTTTTGCGTCCTCCAAAGCACAGATTTCCGTTTGGAATCATCTTCGTTCGAATATGCCCCAAACAATTGTCAACTATATATCCGACTTTTGGGACGCTCCGTCGTTTGGGCCTGTAGTCGGAGGTATGTATGAGGCCGCTGCTCATGAGATATTGAGACGGGGTGGAACCTTCAAGAGAAAGAGGGTATTGGAAGGATCGCCTTCGGAGGCTTTGCCGAATCTTGTCTTGGGTGAACTGGATTCTTCAAATTTTGAGGAGTTAAAGGAGTTGAAAAACATAGACTATTCACAGTATTGCAAGCCTACGTGCGGGGGATGGCGTGAGGCGCTCTCGASCCGAATATGTGGGGTTTAATTACAGACACAAAGGAGCATCTGGATCTTAGGATTTGATTATTATGTGGGAAAATATCTTGCGGTTTATAGTGTGAGTCCGACCAATTTCTGTAGCCATTGCAATCGGAAATTTCAAATTGCTATGTCGCGTGGGTAATGTTGAAGCATTTTTCCTTTTCTAGGATTCCAAAATTCGCAACAGTCCGTGGGAAATGTTATGATCGAAGACCCATGGTTGCTGTCAGAAAGGGGTTTTACCGTCGGATTTCAGCGAAGTTGTTCAAACTGTGAGGGATTTTCAATTTAGGTTTTGAGAGGAATCGAGCTGAGACGGGATCAAGACCTTATTGCTCTGTTTCTGGATGTGCTGCAGAGCTGTGAGCCGAGAGCACCGTGCTGGTCTGGTGGGTCGTCTCATTTCTTCATCCGCACTGCAATTTGCCCGGCGGTGGTCAGTCTCTTTCTTTGACGTGAGGGTGCGAAGGAGCAAAGTTTACGGAGACTTTGTTCTCATTCAGTCGCTGGCATGCAAGCTGCTAGTGTACCAAACCTTGCGATATCGTTGACTTTCTGGAGCTTTACTGGAAACTCAAATGGGAAGGTTTACGTTATTCATAGTCCATGGTTTGCGTGCGAAATGAAGATTCAGAGCCTAGCTTGTGAGACTCCACAGCTTGGGAGGTAAGTTCGTTGCCCTAAGTTCATTAACTTGTTCAGAAGTGTGTCGTGCCCAACCGGGATTACACTTATTAAGTGTCACGGAAATTTGACGTTGACATCACAAATGTAGGTATCCATGAAAGTACCACAAGGATCTTCAGAACGATTCGAGTCCGTTTCAGTGTATGCTGTTGTTGCTGTTGATTTTCACCTTCAATTGAGGCACCTAAGCGGCTGAATCATGGTATGGTTACTTCTTTTAGCTGGGACTGGTTTTTACCAGTCGAGTTGGGGCATACTTCACCAGCTTTGATAGAATTTTCAGTTTCACTTTTGTAATAACCCTTTTGCGCCAATATTGAGACACTTGATTGTTCCTCTTCAGGAATGTCCATTAATGACTTCTTGGAGCATGGGAAGAAGCTGGCCAGCATGGTAGCCCTAAGAGAGTTGAACAACACTCGTTCACCTGCAAAGCCTGCATCTCCTGCAATGCTCTCGTAGTACAAGAATGCTGGAGACATGAGTGGAGCCGTATAGGACTTGGTTCAGCTTGTAGGAGACAAGGCGCGAAGGAATARTTTGGTTCTTATGGACCGTGACAAAGTGGAGGTCATCTACACCAGAGTGTCCGGGCTCAAAGATTTTTTTGTGTGCATTTAACAGCATGCTCCTTTCCTAATGCAACGTGACCAGGCTGTTAGAGTCGAGATTGAGCGTGCATGTGAGCTTACTCATGCTTGCAGGYCTCAGGCCTCATGTTTCGACCCTCAATTATGATTGTCTTGGCGCATGTCCTCTCAGTCTAGTAATTTTTGTTTGATTTGAGTTGTTAAAATTGGAGAAATGGGTCGTCCGAAAATTTTTACTATGTGGATGTCCAAGTAGAAGCTTTTCGAAGAACATGTGGGCTAGTTGTGGTGGTCGATCTTCTATCGTTTGGTGTGGAACATGGACTTGGACTTTATGACACCGTATGTTCTTGAACAGCGAGTGCTCAACATATCCAAGAACCCTGCCGCTTAAATTATATCAAGAATCGCGCACTCAGGACTGTGCTTTCATTTGCCAACAAGACAATATGAAATTCTGATCAGCCTAATAATAGTAACTAGACACAATACCAATCTGTGGCACTTTTGGGTGTATCCACCTTAGTACACCTAGCTTGAAAAAACTCAAAGTGTAACGGAGTTAGAGAATCTTTAGATGCTCAACTTGAATCAAATTGTTTGGCAAGGCATGCAATAACAAGTAAGCTAGAATAGCCCCTAAAGGACCATTCGTCCCTACATGGGACAAGGTAGATTTCGGGCATGTACCAACGGTCTCTATTTTTCTCCTGACTTGTTGAAACTTTTTTTGAAGATAGGAATATTAGTTAGCTTCATGGGAATATAGGTTTCTTTTTCAATCGGTGCCCAGGAACAAAAGTTATGCCCAAAACAACTCAACACAGGGAGAGGGGGCTACAAAAAAATGTTTCAAAATTTTTATTTTTATTTTTTGAATTTTTTCTTGTAGTTTATATTTTTGTCTACATGGATAGCATTGATTCATTGCATTTGGATATGTTATGAGAAAGTTATGGACAATCTTGTTTTACGGGCAATTGGAGCATCTTCTTGAAAAAATAAGTTGTAGGATTCATTTCTGAATGCAATTTTTACAATTTTAAGAGAAGAAAAGTTCCACATGGTTTAGTCTGAATTCTAGAACAATCCTGCGATTGGGATTAGTGCATTTTAATTCCACCTTACATATATTAATAAATTAGATTTTCCTTTGATYTTGTACCTACTTTTGTTTAACAATTTTTTAAAGAATCACTACAAATGGGGGGTTATTTTTTTTTTTGAAAATTTCACACAATATGGAAAGGAGATTTTCAAGGCCCAAAAATTTTCATACTTTCTGACTACACGAATAAAAAATTATTGTATGATATGTAGTTTATTTCTCCAACTAAGCAAGGTAGATAAAATAAATCACTTTTTACAAAAACAAAAATTTGAAAATGGTTGTCTAGATTTACATATAGTTACATGGAAAGCTTTGGATTGTTCCATTTTGATTAATGAATTGAAAGTTACTGTGAGTTTAGTTTGCGGGCACTTATGGATTCACTATTCTAAAATAGACTTTGAAGTCCTTTACTTGGCTCAATTCTCAATATTTTTTGAAACAATTCAACATCATAGGATATAGATTTTTTATTACTCCATACAATATTATATCATTGGGATTGTCATTTTTCAATCCCATGACTAAACTCTTAACTATTTAGTATTTTGAATCATTTTCTATTTTTTTGTACCTACTATTTTTTTCCTATATGTTGTACAATTCAAAATGATCTGAAATTTTTCAAGCATGTAGCCAATTTGCCTTGAAAAATGAATTCAAAGAAGCACCACTGACAGCATGGACATTTTTTCATACAAATGTGACCTTACAAAGTATAGCTGCCCTGTTTGTCAATTTCAAACACTAATATCTCGCAATCCACATGGTGGAAATTAATGAAATTTTAAGCACATCTTCTCAAATTAGCATACTAGAAGATCCTAAGATTATGTGTCTCCAAATTTTTTTTTCTTCTAAAATTTGGTACTTGTATATGAAATGGCAGTTTTAGAATGTTTTGATGAAAATAGAGTGAAGGAACTTTAAGGGTTAATGGTTTTAAAGAGAATAAAAAGTTATTTGTTCATAAATGCATAGAATTTTGAGCCGAGTTTGGTATAAATGGCCGGTACATGTTCCTAAAGAAGGATACTATGAATTTTCTTCAATTAATTGCAATTTCCGAATATAAGGAAAGACGAAGGGATAATTTCTTAAAACATTAGGCAAGAATTATTTCTTGAAGAAGCTCCTAGTAAGGTATAGTATAGCGATATATATCAATACAATGAATAGACATTAGATGTTTTTTGGGTATATTAGAAGACTTTTCCAAGACTGTTCCCAATACTGTGAACCAATTATTAGTAGTTAGAAAAATTAATAATTRAATAATTATTAAAAATTATAAAATTATAAAAGAAATTTAAAAAAGAAAAATTTAAAAAAATCAAATCAAATATTAATTAAATATTATTATCTGACGTGGCACTCTCTTGACCACATCAAATTGCTTACGCGACAGAGTTTATGGAGTTTCCACATAGTTTCCACAGTCTAAGAAATTACAATCTTCCAAAGACCTTAAAAACCATCTAATGTCATATCCTATAATTTTGAACAATCAAAATATATTTTGAAAATAGTACAAGTGTTTCTTGCAATCACCCTATAATTTATAGTTTGGACTTCACTTACATAAAATACTGCTTCCTTTTTTCCATAATGATTTTCCTATTGGCCTTAAATATCCTGTCCCAAAAGGATCTTCTTGTTGCACTTGTGACATTGCAAATTTGACAAATTCAACTTTTGATCACTTTCTAAGATCAACAAAACAATTCCAAGCAGTAGTTTTCCCTCCATCCATGAAATCATCAATCAAAAGACAAATGAAATGATTGGAGGGGTCTATCAACACTATTTGTTCTTATTTTTTTGTGTCTCTTTGAATAATGCCCAACTCAAGGAGATGAAGTTTTGGGAGGCAAAACAAATGTGTGCACATGGTCTTTGCCTCATAATAAATGTTGATAAAATGATGACCTCACACTCAACAATCAAATGTCCATTGGTGCTATTTGAAAATGCCCCCCAAATTCCACTTTTCAATACTCCAAAATAGCATTTTGAAAAGGGTTCCAAAACTCAAACTGTATAGGACGCTAAGAGTGCACCAAGCTCTACTTATAACATGAAAAGGATTTTCAAAATGTTATTTTTAACCTTAATCCGGATCATTTTGGGATGGAGGTAGTAAACAAAATAATCATGCTATGAAAAGCCAATACATAGTTGCTTACCCATTACTCATTCTTTACAGCATAGAATGAACGCAACCTTGTGAATTCACCGAATTCATCTTGGCCCTCAAGGCAAGCAGCCTTAAGTTACTGCTTGTGGTTCACCGGCCCTATATAAGCTCATACCGGTAATATTAACAATAATACCAACACCTCACCTCACCTTCTCTCTTGTTCAGTTCTCTCTGTTAAAACACATTCAACGTCTTAACCCTAAATTCTGTCTACCTCGCACTTGAAGCTCCATTCACGTTGCTTTCCGTCATGGAATGGCGATGCCGATGCCGATGCTGCTCCTAGTGATTTCACTCAATAAGACCTCGCCTTCCTCTGGTTAATGCTTGCTCCGAGTACGTGTCTCTGACGCTGCTGCTTGGGTCCGCGCCTTCGCTACGAGGAAGCTGGAAGTGGCAGAGCGGATCAGGCGTAAATCTGACGCGAGGTTGAATATGTAGGTTTTGCATCGGAATTGAACGAGCTAATGAGTGCGGTTATTTGGTTACGATTAAGGTGRACTCCGTTTTGTGAAGTTGTAGTTCCGGTACGTGAAGAGCCACAGTGATTTGGTAGAGCCTTGGATGCTTCGGAAAGATCAGTCTAGGAACCCTAAATCTGGTGATGAAGGTGGTGATCGGAAGGGTGTAGAGGGCGGAATTGGTAGTTTGTGGCAGACGGTGAACGTAGAATTGCTTTCTCCTTCTCTTCGGTGGTTGGCTTGTAAGTTCGTGTTGCTTCTCGGATTGGTGCCGGCCTTTGCTTTCTTCTGTCATTTTCTGTTCTGTTTGTTTTTGTTTTTGACAGTTACGTCTTGTTTTGGAAGTGTTAATGTATCATTTTAATGTTGATTTTTGAGCCTATGCATCCTTCTTTGACAATCGGGTTACCTGTTTTCTGATGACAGTGATATTTGAATAAAACGGGCTAAGTGGCGACCTACCATGTTCGGATCCAGCAGCCGTAAGTTCTCCTTCCTGGAGTTTGAGTACACTATTAGAACAGCCTTATTAAGTGGAGCTTGTTAGCAATGAWTGGTGATCTACACTATTGTYATAGTCGTTTTCGTTAGAGTGGTGTGTTTCAGAGCTCCWAAATTGTGTCACTTGAGTGGTAATTGCTCTTTAAACAAGGACGGGTATAAATCTCCAGTTTGCAGAAGTTTCAATTTCTCAAAGTTTAACAATTTCAACAAATATGACGATCGATGCTGACCATCAGAACCAGTCATGTGCGTAGAATTATTGGCTCATGGATGGATTTGATCCCACAAAGCATAGTTACGAAATTTACTCCTTGTATGCCGGTTCCGACATTTGTCAGCGTACGCCTCAGAGAAATGCTCTTTCAATATAAACGAGAGTGCTCGTTTAATCTCTCTGAATATTTTTCGTTTCTAATGTCCACGTGGTAGCTCGAGCAACTTTGTTAAGAAATGTTTGCCTCGTAGCAATTCATGGAACTAGGGTTTCTATTGCTGAGTTCTGATCAAGCGAGACACCCAGGAACACCTAATCTCGTGCGGAAGTTTTATTTAGTTTCACATTTGTTCACTTCGTAGCGATGAGGATTCAGTGACGGAAAGCATTGGTTAGTGGATTATATGGCGATAACCGCTGTTCACTATTGTTGGTTGTCGAGGTTGTCCGATTATAATTGCTCACGAATGGAATTTAACGTTTTCCACTAGCGGATATGAATTTAGATTCAAGGGGTCCCCTAGGTCTTTCGCAAAACCAAGCTATGATATGCACTTACTAATCTTTTGCCTGGCGCAACTCTGTGAAGTCGCCCTCCTGACTGTCAATCTGTTGTTGAAAATAGACTACTGACTGCCGATAATCATCATGTTTGACAGTGGTTGTTGTTGGTTTGTGTGTTCCAGCCTTTGGGGCATCCAGTGCGA